>JAGVSQ010001925.1:1630-26744 GCA_022683975.1 Rhyacophila evoluta | reverse complement strand
TCGCTAACAGTGATCTCACGAATGGAAGTTTACCAGTTTTAAATAATTTAGAATTGAAAACCAATTTCCATCAGTCGAAAATATTAATTATATCAATAATTGAATGAATTTCGTTAAACACAACCATTGTCCTCCCAACTGACATTACTATTGACAGGTAACATCCGTTCCTTTTCCATTCCTTAATTCTTATTTTTTTCTTCTTAATATGTTCGTTATTTGATTACAAAGTGGAATTTTTTATTGATATGTTTGCTTTGGGGGATACAGCCATTGTTTCACTTGCTACCGGCCTGTCATATTATCTTCACATCCGTTTGTCACAGCGTACATTATCTGTCACCACTCATTGTTACTTAGTCAGCTTGTGTGTGAAATTATTATTTTACTAAGAAGTTCTACGTCCATAGTTTCAAACTAGTATCAACTTCACACGTAACAAACCAAACTAACGTCATTCATAGCATAGTTTTGTCCAATAGTGAAATGTGCTTTTATCTAGGCTGTTCATGGAAAGTTTTGGCTTAGATAATATCTATATGGATATTAATATTCACCTGATTTTAAAAATGTTAACCCTATTTCTATTTGAAAATAACTCAATCCGTGCGTTAATAACTAGTTACTACACACTTATTGTATAACAATTTCAGTCTTACAGGCAATATCAGAGTATAAAAAGTTGTTAACAAATGATTTTGAGAAGTTTTTACCGATATGATGAGACAATTGAAGATATTCAGATTTAGCTAATTTTTTTTTCTACTTTGCAGGCAAACGTAGAAGCTGTAAGAGTGGCAGGACTGGTAACAACGTTGGTCAGCGTTACAGGAGGATCACAGGAAGCCAATGGGGCACCAAGAGTAAGAATTTCTTTCCATTTAACTACATTAAAATTAGATATTTTTATGAAAGATTAAGTAAACTTATTTTACATAAAATATACACACACTCTGTGTATAGTATTTCATCCGGAGAATTTGTAAGGTTCACATTTTAATATAAAGATCAATTATGTTTTTTAATTTCTCTTTAATTATTTTAACAGGTCAAATTTTATTTATTTCCTTGTATACGCTTGTTATTTATTATTATTTCCTGAAAATGGGCATTATGATTAATACTTAGGTATAATTAAATCTATTGTGTGGTATATTGTTACAATGCATGATATAGAACAGGCCTGTAAAATTAACAATCTGAAAAAAAGTATTCAAAAATTAAAACACATTGTTCCGAACACTGTTATACAAAATTAGTTAATGATTTTTTTATACCATGTTCGCTTCCAAAGTGGAGCATATGGATCTACACATACTGAAGATCTCCACTGAGATAGTAGAGTATATGGATCTCCGCAATATGTAGACGTCTTGACAGATTATTTTTCACAATAATTGTTTCTAAGACAATTGCTCAGCTCAATGGGTGGGCACCCAGTTCTACATTTTTTGAATCTATAAAATCCAACAGACGGGAAATCGAACCCGCATTCCCCGAATTGCTTAACGCGCACGCTGCAAACTACGCTACCGGTGAGAGTTAACACTACCCGGTTAAAAATTATCTTAAATATTTTTGAAACCCATGCAAAAAATAGACATTCATGTGACTCGATTTATTTTATAAACAAATTATAAGCTGATAATGAACGTGTTTTTGTGACGTCTAAAACCAAACAAATCTTGGTAATACAACTATTATTTTTAATAATCTTTTTATATATCAGTGTTATTACAATATGAATATACTGTAACGACCGCATAAATAAATAAAATATCACACAATAAAAGAGAATGAAAATTTTTTTCGCATAAAAACGCCATTAACTTTAATCGTCCTAATGTCGGTATCTGCGTTTTACATAAAACCGTAAGATGTTTGTTACTTTTTATCTAAAAAATGGTGTAATCATAACCCTTTCTCTTCGTACATAGTGATTCAGCATAATAATAACGATAACTTCTTTCCGCTAACTTTCCACTAATATCGTAAGTTACGTCATTAAACTTGCGATATTATTTTTACATACTTTTATCTTTAATAACTGAATATTATAACGAGTTATGAAAACTTTTAACGGCACTTTAAAGTGTGTCCTTTGTGAAAGTTTTATCTTTTCATCAAAATGTCACTATATATTTTAAAAACACTCCACTTTACATAAAATATCAACATAACTATAAAAACAGTCTGAGTGAATTGGGCTTAAATTTTGTTTCATTTATCTTACATGCTTAGAACATTGCAAATTCAAGACAGTCACAAAGTTAACTAAAGAGAATACATTAAACTTATAAAAAACAAAGCAAATAAAATTTAAGGTAAAAAGAGAATTTCAGATAACAAAATTGAAAGAAGGCCTGACGAAAGGATAAGACAGGTTCTAATTCTAAAGTCACCTTACTCCAATGAAATAACCGAGGCATTTGTGCTAAGTACAACCATTTATCTTCGTATTGGCATCACTACTCACTGATTCGTTCTACACGTTGGGAAAACACAGTTGATGTTACCGATTATTTATTTACATTTGTTAGCAGTGTACAATATAATACAAGGATAAGATCTTTTTTATACTATTTCGGCTTTGAAAGTGAATCATAAGGAGTTCCCTAAAAAAATTTTCAGATTTTCATAATACGGAGACTTTTTCACAGATTTTTTTCACCAGAACGTATTGTTAACCATTTTTTGAACCTATTGAGCATTCGGTTACATATATAATACAATATTCATATTTTAACCCTTTTGACGCTGTAAGATGTGCAACGCAACAACGGCGCCCTTACACGCACGGTTAACAATTTTGTGGCTTCAAATTATACTAATTTTACATATGGCTTAGAAGAACATTTTATATTATATTTAATTTAATTACTTTAATTTTATTTATATTATATTATATTTCAGTTATGTTAAATTTATTAAGAAAAATCCATGCGAACTTTATATAACAACAAAATAAAACATATTGTAACATAATAATTACAAAAATTTTTAGTTACAATAGTCGCTTATTTCTGTGTGTACTTGAAGGGACAATCTTATAATTATGTGCCACGTCCAAGTCGTAAATTGTATAAATAATAAAACGTGCAAAAATGTCATCATTGTTAGAAAATTTATGCGATTTGGAGTAATCTGAGTTTGTTTTAATCACACGATAAATTTGCTACGTAATATCGAATTTTCCTCAACACTGCTCTGCATAACAAACCAAATATTTAAATTTGTGGATACGTAACCTTTCAGTATATTCGTGAACATGCTTTTCATTAGTTATTTGTAAGCTCTGAAAGATTTTCACATTGCAGTTAGTTTAAAATATTCCTAAACGTATTTACATATTTTATCCGCTATTGGTATCATTGCATTATTCTGTAAACAATATTGTATATAATATTGAAGTTTATAAAAAAATACGTATTACTGTATTTTAAATTGTGGGTTTGTCTGATTACCAACAATTGGCTGGCAACTAATCCTTCAAAAAAATAACAATCTCTCCAGATTCGTCTTAACATTGTTAATATATATATGCCATAGATTAGGAATTCAATAGTATAGTTGATAAAGTTCCAAAAATGTGTATATACATAAAATATAGTGTTTTACAATTATTATATGAAAACGATATTAAAAAAATCTTCAGTTAGTTCACCCGTTGTTAAAAAAATTGCCTTTGAAAAAAATAAATTGACTCTAGGTTAGGTTAGACGGTTATTATCCTAGAATTACAAGTAATACATTACATATTTATTATAATTGTTACTAATATAGCAGTATATAATTTTGAGCATGTTCGTTTCGAAAGTGGACCATATATTTCCACAGAATGAATATGACCATTCGAGAAATTCCATAATGTGAAGACATTTTATTTTAATTTGTGTAATTTATGCATAAATATAGCGTGGAATCAATTTTATTTTACATTTCAGTGATGCAGAATAGACATAACTGAAGAAAAAAAACAATGAGAAAAGGTCTACTGCCCTAAGTACCACCTAGCAAAAACCTTTCAATTATCCTTCGTACCCAAAGAACTAAGACCATCTGAGAGGGACATAGTTACTAACGTATATTATTAAATATGTATAGACCGTGCATAGAATTACTTGTGTCTCAAAGTGCCGAAACAATTCGCAGGAACTTTGGGAAATTTGCATTCAGCGCGGTCGTGTAGCGATGTAATACAAATTAGTTTTGAATAGTTTCTAGTTTTTACGAAGCAAATTTCTGTTGTAAATTACTTATTTTACTATTATTCACGTAAAACAATAACTGTCAAGACAATACGTTCCTCAGAACAATAATAAATTTAATCTACATATTTTAGTGCATAGTTAGATATAAATGTCAAACGGGTTATTTGTGAGTATAAACCTCACATTGCAGTGAAAATATAAACATTTAATAATAACTTGTATTATCATTTTCACGGTGAATTATGGTTGTAAATTTTATACTCTTACATAATATATTCTACAGTGTATTTTATCGAATTGCAACTAGACAAAAATATTATATTTTGAAACGCGTATTTTTGGTCTATATTTTAAATTCAGAATACGAATCCAATATATTATTTATATGGCTATTAAATAATAATCAGCTATAAATGTTTTTTTAATTAATAATTGTTTAACGACTTTTACTATAAATTCACAGTGTAGTGTATAAATGTTCAAAATTTCAGTAGAAATGGTTATTTACCTTATTTACGATTCATGATTAAAGTCACACTGAATTTTACTAAAACTTTTTAGGTCAATGAATTCAATTAATACTATGAAATATCTCATAATCATATCCGTCAAACAGAATATTTGTTCAAATACTTTTAGTATTGCGAATTCCATCCTGAGTATTTAGAATAATCTTGAATCATCCACGGAATTTATTTAACGTGGAAAACATTAAGGTAATCAGTATTTATTTTTAATATGATAAGTAAGAGTATTATTGCATACAATTTGAAGTACTAACACATATTTATTAGATTAAGAGTACATACAGGTTTAATTTAAAATTGTATTTAGCTAGAAAAACTTACACACACCAACGTAATATGCACAAAGATTAAATGATTGGATAATTGGCTGTAACGTGTCACCAAATGGTGACTATGTATATTTTATAGCATATTTAACTTTACCAGATCTTGCACTGCTCTAGCATCTTTATATTTAGAAGAACCATTCTATATTACCCCGGTAGCGTAGAAATTAGCGTGCACGCCTCGCAATCTGGGGAACGCGCGTTCAATTCCCACATTTCTCAGATTTAAAAAATCCAAGAATGCAGGACTGGATGCCCATTGGGTTGTGGAATTATCTGACATACGATTCTCGTGAAAAATAATCTGTCAACACATATCTTCACATTGCAAAGACCCATATGCTCCACTTCCGGAGCGAACTTGGTATAAACAGCACCTAGAAACCATCAGTTTTCGAATATTAATTTTAAAATAACTGCAAGACATATATTTACTTAATACTTAAATATAACTAATCTATTCTAAACGAATAACTATTCAAAGCGGAACAAAAAAGTAGTTGTTTGGCATTAGTTTGAAAATATCTTTTGGTTAAATGACATTTGTTGAAATTGTCTATGAAAATCTCTTTTTAAAATACGTTGAAAATTTTAAATTAGAACAATTTGTGTTGTAACAATCGAACACAATTATTTTACATCCCCAATTCGGTTTTAGTATGCCAATTTACCACGAGAGTCGCCAGCTGTGTTCATTAGCTTAAAATTGCTCCGTGGTTGCGGTTGGCAAGAAACAAAGCGAAAGTTGTCACTATTCTAAACAAACTTTATATAATTGGACTTCCAACTGGGTCGGACTTTTTTATAAACTTATCACCCGGTGTTTTGAATTCAATGTATTCTAATTTAAGAGTACATTAAATCGTATTTAGACTTTAATCGTTTCGGTTGCCGAGTTGATAAAAGCGCTTATAAATAACTCGTCATTAAATTTGAGTCCCGTGGCTACAATCTGATAACCAATAATCACCTAAAAAATCGGTAACATCATCAGTATTTTATTCTAAAGTACATAAATAATATGTCAATTCGGCAAGTAATGCCTATATTTAGTAAAATTGCGTTGGATATCGTTATCTTCATATGAGTGAGAGTGAGTTTAGATATAGTCATTTTATAATCGCTGCTTGCTAAAGTTGTGATCATTGTATACTTTATTTCTTAAATTAGCCGAATTTTTGTGCCACACTGTGAATGCCTTAAACATAGAGTTCAGTATGCTCTTAGCGTGTGAAAGGCATAAATATTTTTTTTAAATCTACGCGTTTTCAATATCTATTATAATGCAATTTATTCGAGTTAAATGAACAGTACCGAAAAAACGAAATACTATCACACATCTCCACACTGAACGATACACACTATTAGTATTGGAACGAATATATTATTATTTATATTTTTATCATGTTATATCTTCACCGTTTAAGTAAATTCGGTGTCCGCAAAAAAAATGAATTATGTATTTCATTGAAAATGTAAAAGCAGAGTGCAGTAGAAGAGCACAGGCGCATGCGCAGCTATCTGCAGAGAGTCGAGAGGGAAGGAGTGCAGAGGGTCAGGATGTTCCTGATCATCACGGCGGCTTACGTCCTCTTCTGGGGACCACTCTTCCTGGTAACACTCGCACATCATCCGTCAGTTGGAAGCCAACTGGCATATGAGGTAAACACTACCATCATTTATTAATTGATCGTATAATGACAATAATTGTAGTAAAAACACAAAAGAAATAATTCATACCTACACATGGTATTACGTATTCGCCATAAGACTAAAATCAAATATTTCTATAAGTCTCACACTATATAAATTTATAAACCGCTTATTAAATTATTATATTTCAAGAATAACCTGTTCACTAAGTTATCATTTACTTGATTAGGTAATTTATCCATTTCTACTTCATTTTATTTAATGCTTGCTGATAGGACTGTGCCGTGCTGGTCTAGAATGTGTATCATACAAGGAAGGGCACCTTTTTATGTGAAAAGAATAAAATAATTCGCTCGTATTTTTTTTGGGAAATGATATTTGCATAATAAAAACAAGTATACCATAAAAATATAAAATGGTTAAAAAAGGCTAGATCGTTTGAAAAAAATCACAAGCCATAAATCTATCAAAGTGATGATGCTTCAAAAAAGGACCCCTCGTTCCTACCCAAGGCGCAGCAAAATTTTTGATTATACCACAAAGTTTTAAATGACAAAAAATCAGTATTTCTTCAATTCAATTAACAGCCATGATATCGATTGACACTGCTTGATAGCAACATATGTATTTTATAGATAACACTTCACATCTCCTACGTCCACGCATTCGTGAATCCAGCTCTGTTCCTTTGCCTTCACCACGCCCTCAGACGAGCTGCTGTCCAGCTCTGCTGTGGATGTTGTGTCCACTGGAGCCGGTGGGTGCTGTCGCTTACTGCTGCAGGTAAGCCAACATTTCAATTTCAATATTTAATCACATAACATCTTATTTGATATTTAAATTTTTTCATCGTTCATTTGTTCGAAACATTTACTGTGGAAAACTTTGTAAATTAAAACTGCGAAAACTAAAATGAAAAACCAACTGTATCTACATATGCCCTATTTTTTTTTTTGACTAATAAAAGTGTATTCACTATAGCAATATAAAATATTATAGGAAATAGTCTTCATCGTCTTCACCTTGATGTTCTATGTCAATTACAGGCCTTAAAACATAGCCGACTCTTTACATTACAATTACTACGTGTAGCCATTAAAACTATATTGTACTAAAACTGTCGGTCCTCAGAATTCTAGAACTTTAGCTCCCCCAAAGAAACTGTCCCAACTTGGTATATAATATATATGTCCAGCTCGTTATGCATTTTATTGTAACAATGAATATTTTTTCATTGGTTTACTATTTATAGGAGTTGTCTAGTTTTAACGATGTCACTAAATACAATACTTGTTTCTGATCTAACATCAACAGTACATAATGCCTATTTTCGCCGCTTGAACAATAGAGTTAATGAATTTCATAAATCGATAAATTGTATGCATGCAATCATAATTTTCATACGGGTCTCACGACGCATAAAATACGACAAAAATCGTTAAACGCTTTGACCACAACTTACAAATTGACTGCTGTGAATATAAAACTTAAACATGTTATCCAGGTTTTTGTTACCAATAGATACGGAAAAATAATACTTTGATTATAAGATTGTTTTATAATCTAGATTTAGTGGAAATGTCTAAAGAACGATATACTGTTCTCATTTATTTTCCACGAAACCGTCTTATCTTAGGAAATTAAAATTAAAAATTTTAAAATTATCATCCTGAGGCGCAAAAATAGTACAACGGAGGACTTTCGTCTTTTGTTCATTTACGCCTCGTGGCCAGAAGACAATATGTTCGGTAGACATTAAAGATTATAAACGACCATTTTTCTTTTGTCCTCTTTTATGACTCTGAGGTAATCTGAAACGGATCTCAAATTAAATTCAAATTTAAAACGCTGATGGCTGAAATATTGAATGAAATCACCGGAATGCTTTTTTAACTGCTCGCTTTTGTGTCTACAAAATTCGTTCCTATATATAATATATGTTTAACGTCATTTATATTGCCTTTTTACTCCTATTCAACTAAAATTATTTGTCCTCTGGAAAGGTCTTCTCGTTGTAATTAATTAATAACGCAAAATAAACTTTAGGTCGTAATCGTATATTACTTTTTATACCAATGTGGCGTATTTATTACAGTTTATTGTAGGTATTTGAGAATTTCTTTTGCTGTCCGTAAAATATTACGTGAAATATATTGTTCATTTTGGAAGAACTCAAATACAACCACTACGTTTATGGAGAAAGGGCAGAGGGCTTATACTGTTATAATTGCGTATATATCTACTCGAAACTCCGAAGTATATGGACATCCATATGACAACTCAGCACTTTATGTCGAATGATTATATCGCTGTGATAGTTAAATACTGTAACAAGTAAAGAAAAAATATTTTGTTGTTTTCGATTTTTTAGACAGTAACTTGTTGAAATAAATACATTGCTATCAAATTTACTCTAACACTTTGTATAGCATTGACTCTTTTCGTTGAGATTGTCACGTAATACAATAATAAAATTGTGGTAATATTAGTATTTTTGAATTGTTAAGAGTATTTAACTAGCACAGCAATATAACCTATTGAGTATTCAGTCTTGTTTTATGAAAAAAATTCCACACAGTTTGAACGCTTGGTTTTCTTATATTCGTTTCTTTTATATGAGGTACAAGACAAACTTTCGTCGATAACTTCTTCATTTCACGTTTTTACGAAAACACTAACATTTTGATGTGCAATAATTTACAACGTAATTGATTTCAGATAACACTCTTGGCGCGTTATACGACTAATTAAACGGAAACTATTTTTGATTTTATAATGTCAAAATGATTTTTTTTTTTGTTATACAATATAGTCAGTTTTACGTCATTACAGGAAACACTTCATGCATGAAAACTCTACTCTTTAATCTGTTTTTTTTTTTATATTAGGCACTTTTTAGAGACGCTTTAATAATAAATTACCTTTCAGCGTAAAACCAGCGGAAAAAATCCACTGGCCGGCTAAAAAATTTCACTATGAACGAATACTTTTTTAATTAATTACACAGTTTCAATGCAAATTACGTTTCTGAACGTTGTTTTTTTTTTGTAAAAAGAATGGAGGAGGTGACAAGTACAGATTTTAAAGACATTTTTTTAAAGATTTAATTTTTCTACTCGAGTAAACGATTCGCGAATCCACTTTCTTTTTTTTTAATATACTTTATTTATTTACAATTGTTATACTTTACAGTTGATAATAAATTAATGTATGTTATCGTATTAAGAGACCATATTTGAAACAGTACCACTGAACTGCTGCACTTACTACCCGACACGCTTTATTCATTTTGGCGCGGAACCTTCCATGACGTCATGTTGACATCATTTTAAGCTGTTTATGTATTGACCGCAGTTTATGAGCTAACCATATCTCAACAAAAATACAATTTAAATCTTTTTCAGATGATTTTTTTAAATAAAACTACACACCGTATACATTTATATCAATATGCATAGTACTAATGTGTGCCTATAAGGCAACAAGTTGGTTGTCGAATGGTGAGCTATTTTTATTTGCTCAATTGACAGGTTAAAATGTACAAGTTGTGAAAATATTTTAATCAAACTAAAGTACAAAATTACATGGTCAAATAATCGAATATTTACGGTTATTATTATTTCAAAGCTAAAACAGTAACAAATAATATAAACATAATAAATTATATAAAAATCGCCGTAAATGTTCAAAAACTATCGACTAGACAATACAATCCTAACAAACAATTCATTAGTGTTTTTGAAATTTGGTTTTGCTTTAATTTTCATATTGTGACATTAGTCAAGTTAGGGATACCATATGCGACAGAGATGTTTGAAGGAGAATTTTCAACCAAGATTTTAGAAGACAGTATCTGTTGTGTATTATGAAAACTGTAAATAACAACCACTTTGATATGTCCTTGACTAGTTTGGAAAGCTACTCTACAGTAAAGCAGACTAAAACACAAACAAGATGGTAAATATACAATTCACCGAATACAATAAATTAATGCTTTCAACGGGCGAGTATCCAAACATGATTAAGTTTTTGGGTTACACTAGATTATAAAAATGGTTGAAGTTCATTCTCGTTTTAAGTTTTTCAAGGTTTTTATTACAATTATTATGTTAAACAAAAACCTGAAACTTACTCGTAAGCTCGTAAATAAACATAGAAAACTTTTTAATAGCAAATATCCCGTTTAAACGTTTCAAGAAGAAAATTGAATTTATTGTTGCTGTTCAACTATTACCGGGAAGATGTAGCCAACAAGTTGGCGTGCGTGCCTCGAATCTGAGGAATGCAGGTCCTCATATCTTCCGGATGTGAAAAAAATCCGAAATTGCAGGACTGCGTGCCTATTTGGATAAACAATTGTCTGAGAATCAATTCTCGTGAAAATAAATGGGTCAAAACTTGTCTTAGCTTTGGAGAGGTCCATATGCTCCACTTTCGGAATGGTCATTAACTTTATTAACTAAATCAACTATGATAAAAATAAATTAAAACTATAAGTAGCATTCAATTTCTAGAATAGTGATTTTGTATTAAAAACAAGAAATGGAAAAAAAAGCTTTGTTTTACACACCTATAAAATGTTACAAAACGAAATACCATGACCTACCAAAGTACAGTGGAGAAATTCAGACATTACATTACATTACACACTGTTAGAGTTTGTATCGCAAAAATGCAATGGAAAATGGATTAGATGAGATACAACCGCCAAGCTCTCTCGTGGACTTTATAGAGGATTTCTTTTAAAATGTTCTCCGATCTCTATGCACGGAACATTAACTCGCTTTCTGAAGACCAACGCTGATTAATTATCCAAACAAATTTTACTCTTTAGATTAGCAACCGCGAAGTAAGCTTCATTAATCATATATAAATAGAGCTTCACAGCAAAATATTTATATAAACATAAATAGAAAATTAGAATATTTATGATCTCGAATTCACCACAAAATTTTCATGTAGCTTGAAAATATTTAAATCATTTCACGCTAAAAATCAACAAACGTCTGATACTAATGTAAATTTTATAAAAAAGTTTTCGCTCATTTAAAAATATGAATAAATAATAAAATATTTTAAAACATGCCATAAATCATATAAGTTCCAAGATTTGAACGAAAACAAGAATTTTATAGTATAATTAGTAACGTATCGAAAACACAAATGGCATATAATTCAATCACAATATTTGTATTTCATAAATCTTTGGACTTAAATTCTATATTGTATTTATTATAATATAATATCTTTTTAGCCTCATTGATTTCAATATTATTTTGTGTTCATAAACGGATGTCAATTATATGCTGGAATTCAAATAGTACAAATAGGAAGTAATAACAGTGAAAAGGATAAGGACGTAACGTTTTACACAGCTGAAAAATCCGATATTACAGCCTAATATTGTCTTTATCTGCCATATTTGCTACCTGATATTGAGAACGATTATCGGAATTATGAATAAAAAACAAGAGCTTTCAAAATAAACAGGAAATGGCACCAATAAAAAAAATATCCGATACAGGAAATAAGCAAAACATTGTTCAGATTACAAAAAAGAATATTACGCGAGTACTCATAGACGTATAACATAATACATTCATTTCAGAAGGATTTCGGGAGATCGGAAACTCTTATTATGTAAATATAATGAATTATATGATAAATGATAGCAATCTGATTTAGCGATAAATAAATTATTATATGTGAAATAGTAGGAAGGCTGTAAGACTGAAAAATACTGCGATATAATGTTTAAAAAACATACTTTTTATAAATTTCTTTTGCCGATAATGTCGGTAAATATATGTAGAGGATATAAATTTCACACAAATTATGGAAAGTAGAGCATATTACATACGACTATTTCAATCGCAGAAAATGTCTGCTTGTCTTGTCTTGTTTAACGGCTCGTCATTATTAAACTGCTGTTCATGTATTTTATACAAAATCTCGAAAATTCGATTATGTTAGATTACTCAGTTTTTATTTCTTATCCCAAAACCGCTTCAGCTTTTCAAACAGGATTTAGAGGTGTTTCAGTTGCTTAAAACTACCGTAATATTTATATACAAGATATGGTATGTCTAACAATTGTAAATTTTCAAAACGTAACAATTTATTTACTTATTCATTTTTTTTTATTCGCCTTAAACCGCATTTCATTAATAATATTAATTACAACCGTACAATATACTGAATTAAATTTAACAACGCCCCTATATTTCACGCAATTCGTCAACTTAAAACACTTCAATCCGAGTCATAGCTGTTGTGTACACTCATTAATACTTTGCTTTGAGGTAATTAATTTTGTTTAATTAATTAGCTTCCTTAGTCTAACGCTTGCCTCTCTCTTTTATAGTCGTCTCGAGTTGTACGCATTTTGTTGGTTTAACTCTAAACAATATTAGTTGTATTCGCAACGTTCAGAGTTGAAAGAGAACAATCAGCAATACGACGAATATTCTCAAAAAGAGTAAATTTGGCCTCGGTGAAGTTTTCCTCGGATAACTTTAAATGCTACAATATACTACATATTACAAATATTTATTATACAAGTAAGATCTCAACATACTAGTGTTTAAAATGTCAGTAACATATATATTCATGTTTGCACAAACATTAATTAACGGTTATATTGTATAATGTGTAAATTACACGAAAAAATTGTCGTATATAACATATTTTTAATAAATTTAACTCCGCTTTGAATATGAACTAACTTGATAATCTCGACAGAATTGTCGTATAATATAATATTAATTGTCAATCCAGTCTGATGTGGCAAATTAAATCGGAAAAAATAAATCAAAACTGTTTGATATTAGTAAGTTGACATGTAGACCGTTATTTATGCTTTAGGTTTACATGATCATAATTTTCATAAAATATTTATTACACGAACGATATGTAGGTATTTTTAACTACATACGCTTCGAATATGAAGTGTATAAATTTCTACAGAGTGAAGTTTTATATTGACAGGTTAATTTCATAAGAATTTGTCAGCCAATGAATTAATTCATTTGGCATTCAGTTTTATACTTTTGGCTTTAAAAACATAGTTATATTGTTAATAAACATGTCACATAAGACAAATCGCTTTCTCTTATATAGTAAAGAAAAACAATACACACCAATAAAATTATTATTGTCAAATACGCGTGTTATTAATGTTTTGTCAAGTTCATGGATCACTTTTAAATAATAAATACAATACCAACAACCATATAATTATTTTTTTTAACAGATTACAATTTGTAATATACTTTGTCGATAGTATTCAAAGTTTTTATAATCACTTTTCGGTGTTTGAACGTGTAATCCCGTTTTAGCTTTAACAGAAATCTTTAACGTAATCAAACTGAAATATAATTATTAACGTTGAAACTCCATTCGGATTTTATATTGAATCAAACGTAGTTTAAATTCATAACTTTAGTTTTACCGCCTTTTGTACAATATAGTTGCACCGTTCTGTATAATCATCTAAAGTATACTATTAGATCAAAAGTCTGTCTGTAGAAGGACGAGCTCAAAGTTCGTTCAATTGTAGATGAAAGTGTTGAATTTAAGCTACCGTCACTGCACTAATCTATTTAAATTCTAGAGCTTAACGCTACTTTGAATGCACCATTCATAGCATTAGTTGGGGTCTAATTAACTCTTCTTTGACCAACAGTTGTTCCTAGAACACTCTATTATAACAAAATGTCTTTATTTTACGTTTTTCTACCACACTTAACTTGTGATGGTGTTGTATATTCAGAACATTCTTAACTGGAATCATGATACGTTTAACGTATTTTATGGCATATATTACAATCAGATATATTATTCAAAATATAATCTTGAACGAAGTTATAACACCAAAAATGCATGTATTCTCATTCTCATAGAAATCATATGAAAGTTTATTCATTGAAAATACACATTCATATATATTTTTATTAGTGAAGTAGAAATATTGTACGTGAATACATTTCAGATGAATAATTTGCATCAGATTTTTTTTATACCATGTTCGCTCCCAAAGTGGAGCATATGGATCCACACAGTGTGAAGAAATCCACTTCAAAAGTAGAGTATATGAATCTCCGCAATGTGAAGACTCCTTGACCGATTATTTTTCACGTTTGTCAGACAATTGCTCAACCCAATGGCATCCAGTCCTACATTTTCAGATTTTTAAAATCCGGTCAAATGGGGAATCGAACCCGCATTCCCCGGACTGCTAGGCGCGCACGCTACCAGCTACGCTAACCGGGGAGACAAATATGATGAAAGATATAATATGATCTTAAAAGTTTTTTTGTTGAAAAGTTTTGTGCAAATAAATTATCAGAAATTATATTAAAGTATATTATAAGCATGTGAATTTCTTTTAGTTCATATGGCCGACAGGCACAAGTACACACAATTCAATGTAGGAAATTTCGAGTTCGAAATTTATAAAATAACATTTATCTTAACTCACCTCAGTAGAAGGTATAAATACCTGAGGTGATTACGTTAAACACAACCGTCCCGCATTATTCTTGACAGGCATTATTTGGATTGCGAGGCGCGTACACTAACCTATTCTCTACCCGGGTGATAACAATAATAGAATGATAAAATTATATGTTTTGCACTGTGCCTACTCCAAAAGGAGTATATATATACATATATTTCTCATTATGCAGATTTTTTAGATTTTCTCACGAGATGTCGTATTTAAACAGCTGAATTGTAAAAATGCGTTGCAGAAATAAGTTACAATGATTAAAACTTTAGATTTAACACCGGAAATAGATTCAAAGATGGGTAAACTCGTAATTATAATTACGAGTGAGTGATCTGATAAGACAAGCGGTTTTATTAATATATTAAATAAAAGCTACAAAATAAAACTTTTCAGTCGACGCAATTGTAGAAATGGCGCTGAGTGCTCCGAAAATAAATTGACAATATAAACTTTCAGGCAATTTGAGTTGGTAATGAACTACCCTTTTCACAATTATTTCTTTTGTGACTTAATTTCACCTCTGTAGCGCATATTTGACGCCATATAAAGTGCGGACTTTTATTGTTACGCGTAAAATAGAAACATTAAATAGCGTTGCTTAATTCTGAACAATGGAATTCATATGATTACATAGGTCACTTGTTTTGTTTTATTGTTCATATGAATATGTTTCTAGAAAAGGTACAGATTTTACAAATCTATTTCAACAACAATATGTTGCCAAGTATACGAATATCTAAGTAATTAAAAACATTATTCCAATTACTCAAATCAAATCTAACGAATAATACATGTCAATCAAATACTTGTATAGAGAGTAATTTGAATGATCTTTAATACCTAGTAAGCTATTACATGAGTAAAAAAATTAAGAATCCCTTGACAGGCCTCAAATATCTTTTCGTTATATTTTAATGAAGTTTTGTCTGTCATAGTAAACCAACACTTATGAAAATATGAAAAGGAGTTGAGAATATTTGAAATGGAAATATTTATGTACCTATCTGGAAAAATATTAATTTTAATTAAATCTAAGAATTTTTATTTTAAGTCTCTAAGAAAGTAAAAGATTTCTATCGTTAATAAATAAAAACGAACATCCAAAACATATTGACAAAAATATTTAGATATCAGTAGTATTGTGGAAATAAAGATTTTTGGTGACTAAAAATGAATGATGATTTCTTCCTGGTAGCATCCGAGGAATGTGAATTTGGTCCTCACACCTACCGGATTAAAAAAAGCCCAAAAATCAAGACTGGATGCCCATTGGGTTAAGCAATTATTTGACAATGAATTCCCGTGAAAAATAATGTGTCGATACATGTCTTCATATTGACGAGATCTATATACTCCACACTTCGAGCAAACATCTTCACACCGTATATATCCATATGCTCCACTTTCGGAACAGACATGGTTAAAAAATTAAATATTGTTAGATTTATAGTATTAAAAAGCTTAAGAAGCATCGGGAAATGCTATATTTCTTATGTTTCCCGGTTAACTGAACGATATAGTGTACATAGATTTTAATGGCTCTTCACTTCAACCCTAGGTTCAAGAGTATTATAAATAATCATAATAATATTAAAAAGGTTCAGAATAACTTTTCAGATAAATAAGCACGTACATACTCGTATCTTCTATTTTATATATATGACATACGAGACTTATGTGTGTATTATAGAAACATAAACTCGACATTTCGTCGAGTATTTTTGAGTTTTTCTTTATAGTTCATGGAGTATTTTTTTAATATAAAATATTTGTCAATAATAATATACTTGTTAATATAAGATGTTTTAGATAATTTTTTTAGTGCATTTTTATCCATTTTGTATAACAAGATGTTGTTAATAATAATAATAACAAAATATGATTATGTTTTCTTATAAGTAACGTGTTCATACAATTTTCATATTGTGCTTTCAACGCTTTTCAGCGGCCTCTCCACTAGGCGAGCCAGCGTACGAGCCGCAGGGCTGCAGTCCAGAACCGCCTCCGTGTCCTCCGCCGCCTCCTCACCAGTCACACCCTCACACTATGCTGGTAATTACCTCTTATATGTAAGTGTTCCCGCCTCTTCGAAGTGTCGTGTCCCCCCTGAAATAATTAATTAATATCTTTCACGATGCACGAACACTATCCAATTAATTCTTTTTATAGAAGTAATAATACAATTACTTATCGTAAATGCTTTTAAATGCTTTGTATTTCCTTAAATGTTATTAAACACAAGTCAAATTATTGACTTATTAGTATCGAGTACAGCAGTCACGCGAAACTCTTGCTGTATCTGTGTACATAGAAAACTGTGTTAGTGCAATACTTATACAGCGTTATTACCATAGATAACTAGTTTGTATTACTACAGCCTTCCGTGAACAGATAATGCAAAAGATTCGTAGAGTACTTATATGAATGCTTTATATTGACTCTTTCCTAATTATTATTGTTGTACAATGTTGTCCCGTTGAATTTAATGTTGTGTCACTCAAAATATAACAAACATTTAGCGTCCCCTTTGTGTAGCATTAAAATATAATCAACTGTTTTAGGATTCCATTATTTACCAAAAGTTATATAGAATTAATAGACAAATAAATATTATATTATATATGCTGCACTTACTAATCACACTTTAAATACTTATTATTTTACATTCTTAGTCAAATTATATCCTTCTTACTTTTATAACACTTGATTTAAAATCATTTTCTTATTGTATAAAACAATCTTTCTACTCACAATGTACCATTCATTCAACAGTAATTAAACATTAATGTCTTTTACTATATGATTTTAGTTGATATTTAATATTATTTAAATAGAACAATAGTATACGGATAATGGTAATTTTTGATCTATTTTTATTTGATCGAATTTAAAGTTAAAACAAATTATATTTATCGTTTTTATTCCTGTTTATTTTCTTAAAATTAATTACCTTCCTTTGCTGTAAGAGTGCTTTTGAATATCTTGTAAGTAAGGTCCAATTTATTTAAATTTGCTTTTCTTTACAATACGCTTTTTGTGTGCATTTTTGTTTATATCAATCAATGTCTAGCGATCATTTATTTCCAGAAAACTTCGTTAAAAGTTAATGTAAAGTAAAATACGCATAAATCTTTTCATATAAATGAATAGATCTTAGTTATGGGTGGTTTCGTTTAGACCTCTGACGAGGGTGCTACTTACCTTGTTTTAGAAAATTTAACCATTACCTTCACCAAATGGCTTACAAAGCACCGCGGACAAACCGAAAAGAAATAAACGACTCGGACCCAGCCTTACCTACACCCACTCGTTAGCCGCCCCGGCCGAATTGAGTTAACATTACATTTCAAGCCAAGTGTTTGTTTTTAATTGAGTTTTTGAACACACGTACACATACTTCTTTTATAAAACCTTTTTAAATACATACTTCACTCTTATTCAGTGATTTAGATTCTGCACCATTATTTCAATACCGTTTTACCCCACTTGACTGAAAATAACCTTTTATTTGTTTTACATTTTTGAGTCATATATTTTTTTTTTTGTAGATATTTTTTGCAATTTCAGTGTTTTCTTTGGTTAGATAAAGACTATCGTCATTGTACTTCATCTATTGAAAGTAACCCGTATACTCATGGTACTCTCAAATTAGGAGGTTGTGTGTTCGACTTTTGCAGCCATTTTAAAAACACGTTTTTTATGTAAAGTTAGATGTATAAAATTGACTTTAGATGTTTGACATAATTAACTGGAAACTATCCATTAGACAAATATTTTGTCAATACTATAATTGTAAAGAAAGTAGGTGATCTATATCCCGGGAGGAAATGCGTTGAAAAATTAATTCTACTGACCCAAAGAATATGAGAAAGTAATTATTAAAAAAAAACATCTGCATATTTTCATAAATTGTCTTACAAAAAAATCATATTAGGATTTTTCAAAGGGTGGATATTCGGATGTACGGTATCAGTCACATCTTTACATATTTAAAGTAAAAGAGCCACGAATGTGAAGTAAACTGCATTTTAACTTAAATATGTATACATAGAAAATAAAGTTACGGCCCAAACCAGTCGTGTGGTTAGAAACGCGTTTATCTCTCCTCTGGTTGACTAATTTTTGACCGTATTAATTCTTCCTACCAGGAACACCTTTTACCGAAATATTAATACGTTATTTGTAACAGTATTTTTTTATTAATAAAACATTTGTTATTTGTTACGAAGCACATTTTTACATCAATTAATCAATTATTATATAACATAAAGCTAGGCTAGCTTAGCGATATTTATATTGTTGCGTAGTTTTTAATAAAATATATAATACTTTTCTTATCAATCTCCAACTGTATCAATATTTCTAAGAATCTTTATACCGCTTTATTGCCATTTTATTTTATCGCTTTGCTTTTTTTAAATTATTATGTTAATGATATCTAGATTTTTTATGAAATGGATTTTGAAATGTTATTTGGGTTAAAGTTATTCCACATTTTCGTTTCTCTTTTCTCCCATAGAATTACCAAGAAGAAGGATGGTATTCAATCCAGGTACCAGAAATCAATTAATACATAGAGAGAAAATCAACATCATTATCACGATGAGCAAACATTTCACATAAACAATTTAAATATATTACCATAAATTAGCCACCAAACATGGATAAAATTCATTTTATGATATCATTCATTCTGGCTTTGTTTATTTATTGTATTATAAAAAATCGATGTTTAATTATTTGTTGGGCTCCAGCTTTCAGCCACATGGCAAGGACAAAAATACGCAATTTACCGCAATCCTAAGCAAGATGATTCTGCCAACGCTAGACATACATGGCGTTAATCATATTATATTAAATGTGTAGTACCATACGCTGCAGGGATAGAGAAATCGATCGTTTTTCTTTATACTTGTAGGCTTCAGTTTTTCTCGACATGCATTTTGGTATTTTCTTAATTTTTGTTTTTGTCAACTATATTCTTTTTTATACTTAATTTATAAGATGATTTGGTAATTTCTGATGAATAAAATATTGATTAAAACAGTAAATAAGATATTTATTAACCTCCATAACTATTGTAATACTACAAAATATTCACTGTTCATTTGGAAATTACCAAATGCCTCTTATATCCTGTTCATTATTATATGTATATTCTTTATAAAACAAATTTATACATTGTACAATTAAAGTGAACATTATTCGTTAAATACTTTAAATTACACCATAAATTAACGTCAAATCAATTAAAATAAAACCATTAAATAACTCACAAGATATTCACCACTTCACACACCACCACCATTCATCGTAATAAATACATATTTTCGAGCTATTTCGGATATTTTTTATAGTGCAGTAGAACCTTGATATAACGGAATAATGCGGGAAAGAATTTGTTTGTTAAAGCCAAAAAATCGATCTTCTGAATGCATTTTTACTATTACTAGATTCAAGAAAAGAATGAAGTTTTGTTTGCATTTTTTAAATATGCTGTTTTTTAATAATCAACTGTCTAAAATTACAAAAATGTTATACAATTTTCCAAGACAATAACTTCATCCGCTATTTCACTTTCAGTCATAATATGATACCCATGGTCACTTTTATATACTTCTTCTCCGCCATTATGCTGTATTATTCTACAGAACTCAGACATTTCTAATCCTTCTAAGTATATGTGTACAGCTTGGCCATCAAACAATTTCTTCCAACCATTTACTGATGCTTGCACTTTCACTTCTTCACGAATATCTTGCCCATAATATTGAGGTCCGTCATATCAAAGTTTTATTGTAATAACAACATTGAACAATACTTTTCAAATGAATAATATAATTTTTGACCATTGTGGAAAATGTTTCCTTCATAAATACCATACACCGATAAGGAATTCAAAATCATGTAACTTAACCATGAGGTATCAATTTTTTTAACCTGATCCTTGAGTAGCATCGATGTATAATAGATACATATTCGATGAATTGAAATTTAAGAACCTAACAAAAATGTTCTGTGTTGAGTTTATATTTAAAACTTCTATAGGTATAATTCTACACATATGATTTTATTATTTTTATTCCAGGTTTCATCCAAATAAATCATCAGATCTAGTGAAATTAATTTTAAATTTCCTAGTATTGAACACATATAATATGATATTATTCATCATTATTTTATGACACGGGTTTCGTCTCCTATCGTCAGATGATCCTGAATCAATATAAATGGGAATAAAGTACTGAAGTTTATTTCAATTAAAGATATATTATTTTCTAATGAATAATATTTAGTGTATCATTTTTCAATGCAGTGTTTCTCAACGAGTGCACATGCCACATCATGGCGCATTTTGAATGTTTTGTGGGGCAATATCATTAATACTTGTTAAAACTCGGATTCGTCAAATATTTTTTTTACGGAGCTGTTCATGTACATACATATTGACTTATGAAAGGCAATTCAAATCAATAAATGAAATAAACTAAAATACAATAAACAACGATGAATAAAAAAAATGACATTCGTTGATTTTTATTAAAGGAAACTTATCCACCACTATTTTTTATTGGTATACTTTTTTATATGGTATTGCGTTGAACGCATCCACCGTGTAAAAAAAGATTCCATGTATAATATTTTGAATCTCCTAATAGTAATAATGATATATAATTGAAAGCCAAATACCCTATACCGGTTTCAAAGGCAAGTTCATGTCAGAATAATACATACACTTATCTCGTATGGAAATCAAAGCAGACAATAAATACTTTCACATATACTATTTAATAGTATGAGGTTCTAGTTGAATTAATTTTCTAATGTGAATATGGAATATTAAACGGGAAATTTTCGGAAAATTATTATGTAGCCACATGTATGCGTCTTAAATATTTGACTCGTCTTGGATTTACATTATACCAGACCTGGGGTTGAGCGAACATGCTCAGCGAAGCGGATTATTGTTCGTTTTGTGGTTTTCATTATCCAGTGACTGCCAATCGTAAGTCTGTGGACTACTAATATCTTATGACCAAAGCACGACTGTTAATTAAATGCCACATGTCTATTTGTGATACAAAAATATTTTAGTGATCTATGCGACTTTCATTTTATTACTGGTTCGCTAGAAATATACAAATGAAACGGGATTCTATTAAAATATATAAAGTAAAACGCTTTAAAATTGTAAGTCACTTGTAATTATTATTGCTTAAATATTATCGAGCGGTGTTTTCGTTAAAAAGAAGGTATTTATAATATGTGTTGTATAATATATGTAGGCAGATGTTTAGTATATAAAGTTAATTATATTATAATATTTTTGACAAGTATTTTATTATATCACATTGCAATAATTAGATGTCACCTGAAACTTAAACAATCAAACAAATAATCGAACGCATGTAATAAAATTAATTTACTTTTCATCTTCGCGTTTATTCTGGCGCGTTCTTATGATTCTAGGTATCGTTATATATAAATGAGAAATACAAAGTTATAGAGAGACGATGAATAATGTATTACATACAGTATTTGAAAATATGTACACAATTGTATAGTTACATTTTCAGCAATATGAAATAATATTCAATAAACAAATAAGAGTATGGGCGGAAATATTGTTTTGTGAATTCGAATTACCCCATGCTCTCAAATATCTCAAATCAATCAAAATCATAAACTCTTTCAAGTATATAATGATTTAAATTATATATTAGTTTGAACATTTCTTTAAATTTTATTTGTTTCAAAAACATAAAGTATATAATCATCTCACTCTTTTTCATTAGTCCATGAATATAATGGATACCATTTCAAATGTTTCAAAATCATTCTTAAAAAGTTTTTCCCCTTAATTAATAAAGTTATCAAATTAAATAAAAGGCTGTATGTTTTCTAATCATATAGGACAATACGCTTTGATATACCAATACCTTTTATCTACGGTGATGGCTCCCGAGTTTCCAGTAAAAAAATATGTTTTAAATTCAAATTATACAAAATTTGCTAGACAAATTACCGTAATTGGCTATAAAAATCAGTGTTTCATGTTTTAAAAGTCAGACTGCATAGAATTAGTGCAAGAAATGCAAAAATAAAAGTGAATCAAAAGATACAACATGTCTTTATGATTATCCATTACTGACTGATCTAACTTTTTTCAATACTCCCTCTTAACCCATCTGAGACGCAATTACACCATTCATATGAATGATAGGCGCTACACTTACACACATACGAACGTAATTTGATACACATGCTTATATGCCGGTTCTTGATTTAATAGGAAATAGTAATTTTATTCCTATTGATCAATATTTTTATTTCCTAATCATAGAGATTTTTATGAGGAGAGCATAAAGTATAAATACCTTGCAATCGGTATATATTGAAGAAATACAATAAAATACTAGTACTGATCCCTCGCTATTTATCACAGGGCAGTAAGAGTTAATGTATAAAGAAAACCCAAAGACTACTCGAGTTGGTCATTGTAGATGAATATTGTTTTAAGGTCTAGTGCAGTAGAAACCTCAATGTAAATTGGTTAGTTCGAAACCAGCATATACCTAAGCTTTGGTTCAATTTACTTGCTTTTTCGACCATAAAATAACACTTCCTAGTGTTCACAAAACTCCACCCGAGGGAGATTTTTATCACAAGAAAAATAAATAAATTCCTGTCGGTAGCTTTTTGCCGCGAGGTACGCTTGCATTGCCTGCATAACCAGATTATCGGAAGTGTATACCCTGCTTCGCTTAACGTTTCCCGCAAAGTTTTAAAAACACGGGGAAATTGTGGTTTCTAAACATGGAATTGGATTAACATAATTTAATGCAATTACAAGTTTAAAATTTAAGGAAAGTATTCATAAAAGTTAAAAAAAAACATTTCTTTTGATATACATGATATTTTTTCTTAGTTATTGTTTATTAAGTATTCAGTGTTCATAATACTTATCATTTGTATTTTATATCCACACATAACGATAACAGACACATTAAAATTGCTTTATATATAAATAAAAATCTGAAAATTCTCTAGATTTCAAACTTTTCAGATAATAATTATTAGTCATCGATTTATCAACATATTCCTGACAGCCGAGAGATTAGCGTGTGTGGGTCCGGGGAATGTGAGTTCAATTCCCACATCTGCTGGATTTTTTTAAATATGAAAAAAGCTCTGTCGGACAACGCATTTTCGTGAAAAATGATCCATCAAGACGTGTTTTCACATTGCAAATAAACATAATGTCCTCAAAATTCGTAGCGGATATCGTCACATTGTGTAAATCCATATGCTCCACTTTCGGAGTGGATATGATGAAAAATAGGGTTAACAGATATCTAATGTCTAACATACATATTGTAATCCCCAGTGATATTTCTGATGTAGTTATCCATATACTGCTGTGATCCATTTATGCTTCACGTTTGGAGAAGATATGGTAAAAAAGTAACAACTTCGTTAGCAAAATAAAGTAGTTTGTTGCATTAATATTCGGCTTAAAAAGGCGAGACGCATTTGCAAGATAAATTATGTTGCTAATCGGCATTCTTAGACAGTTCAAATTATTCGTTGACAAAACTACCAACTACACACATCCGGCAGCAGAATTTTAAATCAAAGTTCTATCGCGTAAAGCTTCTTGCGAGAGGCATAGCACTCTTGTCAGCTCGGCAGCTTTATTGAAAAAAGCTTTACTAATACGGTGCTTGAAAATAGTATGACAGGTATTATTTTTATTCTCATAATAAAATTGTTGGTTTATAGCGTAAATTAAAATAAATAATATAACGTTTATGTATTATTTATCTTCTCTATCACTCTGGAGTCAAATATTTTTTAAATCACTCAAATATTAAAATACTTACTGTT
>JAGVSQ010001924.1:0-26744 GCA_022683975.1 Rhyacophila evoluta | reverse complement strand
TTGGGTGACATGTGCGAGTGATATTACATATTTGAATATACAGTTTAGTTACATATTATGATAAAATGTATAGATCATAGGTTCTCAATTTTTGTGATTTGTTTCTTCTATCAGGACATTAGAATGTTTCAGCGTCTATTAAATTGATTTTTAGTATATTTTGTTTACTATTTGAATTATCATTTATTTCGTAGAATTTCACTATTATAACGAAAGTTGTGCATTTTTGACCGCGTAAAACGAATACCGCGCAAAATTATGTACGTATATGTGTTTTTTTTGTGTTTACTTTATATACTGGCACTTTTAAATAGAACAAAAAAGCAACGTCGTAAAAGTAGAGTGTAAACAAATCAAATCCGTTTCGTTATAGTAAAAATGTTTTACGAGCGAGATCTAAATACAAAATGTGAAGCGATTTTAATTGATGATTAATTAATTTGTAAATATTTAACATGAACTCAACTGCCGATAGATTGTTTACGCAGTAAAACAATCAAAAAATCAACATCTCACATGACCGCCTGGCAGGGTTAGCTCTATGGTTGCTGGCGCCCTGGGCAAATTCGGGGCCCCTTTTAATTATAAAAAATATATAATGAAATGTCGTACATTAATTTCAACCACAATAATAAGCTCCGTGTGAATCTTCACTACAGATTTTGAAACCAAGCATCTTCAAGTGTCGTTAAAAGTGACTTATATATGATCTTATATACAGCGTAGTTGGAAGCGTGCGCGTCTGCTTAATGTGCCCACCATCCACCCGCCCCGTACTTACATCTGGTCTTAATTAGGCATATCCCGGAGCTCTGATATCGAGAAACGATCTACTTTATTCGACGGGAATGTCCCGGGAGTAAATATAAATTACCTAAGACGTAGGTTGCCACGCCACAAGTGTGTTGAAGTTAAAAGAAATATAATGATAAAAAAGCTAATTGAAAAGATAGAGACTATTTGGTCAAGCAATTTATGCGAAGACATCACGCTGGCCTTATGACGCCGCAAACTTTCGAATGAAATTCGCTCGTGGCAACCAAGTCGGATGGCACTATGAGTCCAACAGCTGGTTGAACCGACGAGTAACTCTTCCCGCTCGGTATACATTTTTGGACATTCCTACAGAATGTGATTAGCATCCTGTTCTGGACAGCCACAAGGAAATGTTGGCTGCCTGGCAATCCGGGGAATGCGGATTCGATTTCCCATGTGTTGAATTTTAAAAATCCAAAAATGCAGGACCAGGTGCCGATTGGTTTGAATAATTGTCGGACAAACAATTATCGTGAAAAATAGTCGTTCAAGACGTCTTCACATTGTGGAGATCCATATATTCCACTTTCAGAGTGTATATCTTCGCACTGTGTAGATCCAAATACTCCACTTTGAGAGCGAACATGGTGTAAAAAATAAATTAACCTGCCCTCTTTCATTTAAAAAAACGTCAGGTTGAAACAATATTTTAATTATTTGTTTCAATATTTCTTTCTTTTGAATGATCCTTCATGACGTTTCTAAGCATATGGCGCCCCGGGCAACCGCCTATGTTGCCGGTACCTTAAGCTGGTTCTGCCATCCTTTAATTAATCCTTTCCCTGCTAACATCATATATAATATGTGAGCCTTTGAGAAGTGAACCCAGCTGACATTTTAAGGGAAAATGAGTTAGATACGTTATGATATTATGCATGTTTTAAATAACATATAAGTAAAGTTGGCCAAATAAATACACACTGGAATAGTATGTATATTATTTTAAAAACAAAAATGTGTATTGAGCTTTCTTCGTATAGTTTGTTGTTTGAGTGAATACTTATAATAAGTATTTTCACCATTTGCCACTTGGCTCACTTCCTTCTCATGGACTCTTATATGTATAAAACTATTACATTATAAAACTAGCAAAACAAATGAAATATGTTAATTAAATCGCTTGACGCATTTTTAATATACCACAATTAATTTTAGTAAAAATAGATATTTTCTTAAATTAATACATTCTCTTAGCCACTTCTCATGGTATTATAGTATATTATATCTTTAAACAACGATGTGTGCTGAGACAATTTTGTAAACTTTGATCACTTAGCTTTATTTATCATGTATTTACTTATCTGACAAGCTTTTTTGGAAATACTTTGAAAGTTATGGCTAAAAACAAAAGTACTGCGTTAGATTTTTTAAATCGAAGTCAAATTTTGGCGGCATATCATTCTATAATATACAAAGCCCGAGCTTGTCGTGCTAATCATTTTGTCATAAAATTTAATGGTGCCACTTGTAATGTAAATGAAATGAAATGAGTACGAATGCATTTAGCATGAAAATGGTCTTATCAAAAGCTTGTGCTTTCGTCTGAAAAATATTAAATTTATTTTCATTTAAGATACTCCAACCTGATAAGAAATATCGATTTGGAACATTTGCACTAATTTTCAATGTAGTTTTAAATGAATTATTGCTTAGTTTAAAACTCGAAAAAGAAAACCGTGGCATCACAAAGGTTATAGTCAACATTTTGACTGTCAAATTTAAATTCACTTATCTACCACCTATTAAAAACTTCACATAACATAAATCATGTCTTTATGCGCTGGTATTTTAACTAAGTAATTTAATAATAAATTTATACTTGCACAATGTCAGCCAAGTACCTTTTTAGTATAGGGCAGGAATTTCTAAGCCAATGCTCGCGAGCAATGTAGCGTCCTTTAACATTCCATGCTACATTATGGTAAAATTTTATAAATCAAATGAATACTTTTGTTATATAATGGACAAAAAAATTCCACTTTCAAAGAGAGCAATGGACCAGATTAAAATCGTTTATCAATTCCAAATACATTTACAAATCATTGTTTTAACGAAGATTGTCCCACCGGTCGCATTAAATAAGAATAATTCCAAATTTCTCTCGATGTATCTGGTCTGGCTTTACAACGAAGTTAGCACGTATTATTGTTTTGTAACTGATTGATTTAAATTTCCAATGCAAACGTATACAGACAGTTTTAAATAAAAGTGAATCTGAAAAAAAACGATACTTCAACTATTTTAGATATGAAGAGAAAAAATGTACTGAACCAACAAGAAAATAAATTTATATGGTAATAAAAACATTTACTTCACAAAGATGCTTCAAAATTTAGTTAAAAATCATTGTGCCACGTTATTTACTAATTATATGTATAACGTGAACACGATTTTGACTGCGGGCTACACAAAAAGACGCCACGGGCCGCGGGTTGGCCAGTCCTGTTATAAACCAAAAATATCACAAAATCAAAATATAGATGTCAACTCACCGATGAGCATTTTGATGATATTTTATGAAGAGGAATATCATCATATTCTACAATATATGAGGCACTGATCAATTAAATCCAATGCCAAAGATCACACTGACTTTGAGAGACGTAAGTGTTAAATTTACAGCTGTAAATATTTTGTTAAGTATTAATTATCAAATATATACAGCTATAAAGTGTACATTCTGGAATACCGGTATTTTAGAATGTACAAAAAGGTTTGGCACATCTAATGTAGGCTAAGTAAATTTACTCTTACATTGTAAGGCTCAGTTTACGATTAAATAGCTATTAAATTAATTACATTACATGATTTAACGCTGTAATCTTTTACTTAGAATCTTATGTACTCACATACCGCTGTATATAACAGCTTTAGCCATAATTATATTTGAGCTTTGATGTGGAGACTCGACAATATGAGCTTTATAAGCTAAGAGAAATACAGCGCTTTTTTACAGTCTTTCAAACATGCTTGTCGATTCAAGATAGCCTGTCTTGGCATAAGCTGTCATAAATCTCCAGTTGAAAGATTTTCCAATTATTTTTCCAATATGCTCATGCTATTTTCGCTATGGTGTATTTACACTGGAAATTATTCATTCATTTTTGTATCACGCTTCGTATTGCATTATGTGGAGACCATTGTTTTTTCCTAGGTAGCCGAGAGGTTAGCGTGCGTGCATCGGAGCCAAATGTTGCCGGTTCCATTTGCACAGTTGATAGATTTTATTTCTCCTATTAAGCTGTATCGATTACGCTAAATAAGCACATGTAACATATTGATTAAAGTCATTAATCGTAAATATTATTGTTATAGTTAACATAAACAATCGAATAATATTAACAATAATTTCATGAATTGAACAAAAATTGATGCCGATACAGAAAATAATGGCTGTTCTTGAATAAATAGCCGCAGGTATTGATACCTTCCAACTGAGTGAGAATGAGCTTAACTAGGTGTTATTTTATACAACAAAAATATACATGTCTTACTTACTTAGTAAATATTTTTACAATAATGTTTTTTGTACTGAACTGTTTTCTTTTACAATATGTATTTTTTTTAAATTTCATTTTTATTCTTTGTAACGTCTTATATGAGTTTTGACCAAAATATTTTTATGACATTATGTGAATGTTTTAAGCTTTTAAACTTTAATGTTCTTGAGGTTGTGAATAAATATAATATAATAATTATTAAATTAATTTTAAATACAAAGGATTTATTGATGACTTTGAAATAGTAAAATAATTCAATATATAAATAATATGAGTTGTCCTTTGAGAAATTAATTAATAATTGTAAGGTGGATACAACACCATTAAATTTAATTTTGCCTTACAAATAATTGATTGTTATGGTTTCAGGAACAGTGAACAACGACAATACGCACTGAGGGTAGACAGCTGTAAGGAAGTCCACCATAACTCAACCATTATCAGCAAGCAGAAGTAATAAAACACATTTTCTATTATTTATGGCTAGATAACACATTTTTTACTAATTTCATATAAATGAACATGTAATAAATTGTTTATGAACATATTTTAACCTCTCCAAGCCACGGGAAGCATATAAACATTCATAAAGTAAAAATTAATCTAGATATATTGTTTTCCAAGACATTATTTTTCAGCAAATTGCACAACACATACTATTTTCGCTCAGGTATTTATTTATATTAATATTGATATCATAAAACCTATTTAAGCGTTTATATAATATCGCAATCAGTATTTTTGCCGCGACGTCAGGCGATTGGTAGGTTTATCAATCGTGTTGAAAGTAGTGAGTTCGAATCCGGTATGATATACAGTTACTATCTAACATAAGTGCACTTTTTTGTCAAATTTGAACTAAATATAAGGTTTTATTCTAGACTCTATTTAACATCATAACTAGAGATTGATCAAGTTCCCAACGGCAATAAAACTGTATAAAAGTGGATTTGAAAATTATGAATTACTTATTATTATCATAATTACATCTAAAATATAAATAAAACAAAGATTTAATTTTACTACAAAAATCTGTAATCCAATAATGAAGCCCACGAAATAAATAATTTCCTAGATTTTTATTTTTATAAAAAAAAAAAAAGATTTTTTTCTACCATGTTTGCTTCCAAAGTGGAGCATATGGATATACACAGTGTGAATATATCTATATGCATATGGATCTCCGCAAAGTGAAGACGTCTTGACAGACTATTTTTCACAAGAATCGTTTGTTAGAAAATCGCTTAAACCAATGGGCATTTAGTCCTATATTCTTAGATTTTTTAAATTCGACAGATGGGGACTCGAACCCGCATTTCCCGGATTGCGCGCACGCTTCTAAATACACTGACCGGGTAAAATAAATAACAAACAAAAAAAAAAACGATTTGCCAACACTTCACCAAAGTGCATTTATGGTAAATAGGACCTAGACAACTCAAGTATTTTTTTAAATTATAAAACAAAAGACCAAATGCCTAAAGGGCGTAATAGCTGATACTCGTAAAAAGAATTTGCGAATAAAAGTTTTATCATTGTCGTGATTCATATGATATATTCGTATTAAACATAGTTTATACGGAGAAGGGCTTTATTCATAATAGAGTACAGAGTTATTGATTGCACAAGTAAAACATGTAACAGGAAAATCCACGTATTGAGACGTAGTTGTATGAATATTACTAATATTGATGTAGGAATTAAAATACTTATCAAAGAACATTTTCGAAACATTCGAATTAAATCTCACGATTCAATCAATGATTGTTTTACCATGTCCTTTCCGAAAGTGGTGCATGTGGATGTACCACATAAGTTCCCAAAGTGGGCAATACCACCCCCCTGTGAGCGCTGAAGCCTTCTAAGGGGGGCGATAGTTGGTTCAAAATTATTTGTAAGCGCTTAGGAGATCTAGGAGCGGTGGATTTGTGTATGAGAAATTAATAATTATAAATATCGCGAGTTGAAATAAGCCAATAACAATTTTACAAGCATTTGGGGAAAAGTTGACTCCTTATAGAAGAAATTAATGCAAACTTAAAAAAAACCTGAAACGTGAGCAATTTTGTGTATTTTTTTTCGGAGAAGAGACGGTAGGCCAAAACAGTTTGGGTATCTATGATGTACATAATGTGACTACGCTCAATAATCACTCCTGAAATATAGTATATTGATGTGTATGTCTTGATAAATTCTTTCACTATAATCAGTTGTCAATGAATATGAAGTCGTATATCTTTGGATATTTGAAAATTCAGCATCTGTCTAGTTATCTTAACAATATCTGGCTCTTTAATCTCTTGTCTAACTAAAAGACATAAATTATTAAATTATAATGGGGTGAGAAATATTATACTTGTCGTTGTATTCGAAAATGTAATGTTCCTGAATTACTCGGTGATTCATATTGATATTTGGGATATATTTTTGATGACCAGATAGTAGATACGATACAATTGAAGCTTTTTGTAAAGCTTTCATTACATGATATACTTATAAAGCTTTTTTGTGTAATATTGTCTTCATTATGACTCATCACGGGTGGTCGATATTAAGCCTAGGACAATTGGTGCCGTCGACTTGGCACCGAACTTTGCTGACTAATAGAAGATGATATTTGTAACATACCGGAAAAAACAAGCTGGCAACACGTATCATACATTTATTAAATTGTTCAGGAAGACCAAAAAACTTTATGAAAAAGGAAGTATTGAAACATTTAAAAAAATGAAGTACTATTTGGAATTAATTACTGTTTATTTGCATTTAAAAAGAGTGAATTTAATTTTCATTAATTCGCCAATACTTACTTTTTTATAAAGTTTTTTTGGTCTTTCTAAACAATTTAACGATAGTATGATGCGTTTTTCAAGTTATGGTCATCGATATACTCTAATCCTGGATTAGTCATCTTCGCACTTTTGAGATCGATATGCTCCGATTTGGGAGCGGGCATAGTAAAAAGTAAAAACATTCTATGACATCAAAAAGTCAACGGATGTACTTTTATTGAGGCGCCAAAGTTTTGCATTTATTGTTTTTTATGAAAAATTGGAGAGTCAACACCTAATTAATGAATATTGTGAGAACACTAAATGTTGTTTTCAGATGATCCTGAGGCGAACTTGGGGAGTGCGATGGGGACGAAAATGAGGGGGTGGCGGGCGAGCTGATGCAGATGCAGGGCGGTACCTGCGGCCCCCGGGAGGGCGTCCGCTGGGAGACGGGGGAGCCAGACGCCCGCCCGCTCGACATGTCTTTCCCCTTCGCGGAGGACGAACAGTCAAAGGACGGCAGGTTCTTCGGGGCGCCGCCCTCCGACCTTCATCGGGCGCACTCCAGGTTACCAAAATTCATACAAGATAAACCGATCGGATAATCCATTCTCCACCATCTATGAACGGAATTTAAAAGTCTAAAAATGACTCATTAATGTTATGTTTCGAAGGAAATTTAAATACAAAATGAACACGTGGAAAAAGAAGTTTTAGAAATGAAAAACTTATTTCAAATAAACCTAACTTATGTATATGTTTGAATGATAGACTTACAGTATGTTATATTTTCATCCGCCATTTTTTAGACATACTTATGATTTTTTTTTTTTTAGACATATTATATTTACAAATATAATACTTCAACACCATATTGAAAAAACTTGAATTAGAAAACGTCAATCGATGAGCCAAATCTAATAAACATTTTAGAAATCTTTGAAATGATAATTTTCATTCATTAAATTACCTCTTGTTTTAATACATGCTAATTTTTTACTGTGTAATTCTATAATATATTAAGTAAAATAGTTTCCTTTGTAACAATAAATATCTTTTATTACACGAAGTGTCTAAAGCGGCCCTGTTACATAGCGTGTGTTAAATGAACTAACATTTTAAATCATTTTCACAATTTTTAAAGCAATTTTTTACAAATTCCACACGTAGTTTAATTGCATACCTTTGAATAATTTAAGCTTAAAGTTTACTGATCCCGGCAAACAAGAATGTCAACTCTGATTTTGCCGCAAAAATGCCGGCATTTTTATAAGCTTTTATCGTTTTTAAAATATCGGTTCATTCTGGGACCGATTTTATGTTTTAAGTTTAATGGAAGCATTAAAATTAGTATACACCCGTTTATCCAGTGCACTTTACTATTGCGTTGGATAAAAAAAATAATCAGCTTCGTAAGCTCGTCTTTGATCTTATAAATCTCTATTGGCATACTGTTCATTGACGAATCACACCTGTAGTATTTTATACAATTCCAACAATTCGCCGACAAGTCTTCCATGTCGCAAATACGTAAATTAATAAATCTAATAAAAAAGACACCAGCAAGAATTGTATCAGTCATTCTACAATTTATTTAAGCACGGCATAATATAATTTTGTTAGACGTTCTCGTTTTTTCCCCTCAAGTTTTTGGAAGCAACTATTTCTTATCGATTTTTAATAGTTCTTACCGTTGACACACTCACATCCTCTGATATCTTCATGATTTATTAGTGGGTACAATCAGTGCCGCGCCATGGGTAATAGGCATAAAAGCATGCATCCTTTTGATAGAATCTATATTAAGAGGTATACATTATAATTATCGGACAAGGGCTATAAAAAAATAAGGCTTATGTCCTTTTTTCTTTCCACGGCCGAAATGTTTTAAGAGATTTGGCTAGGTATATGTAAATATTATTATATTCAATCGAAATGGTGTAATGGTGTCACAGCTGAGAGGGGTGTTCACAAATATAATTATCTAATTTGAGCGATTTAAATTCAGATCAATGTCGTCCTTGCCACCGGAGCCGTTTATGATAATGCGGTCGAAGGCGCTGAACCGGCGGGTATGTATCAACGTGGGCGGTGTAAAACACGAAGTCATGTGGCGTACTCTAGAGCGCCTTCCGCACACTCGCCTGGGCCGGCTGCGCGATTGCAACACGCACGACGCCGTCACCGAGCTCTGCGACGACTACTCCCTCGTAGACAACGAATACTTCTTCGACCGCCATCCCAAAAGCTTCGGCTCCATCCTCAACTTCTACCGCACGGGGAAACTGCATCTGGTGGACGAAATGTGCGTGCTGGCGTTCAGCGACGATCTGGAGTACTGGGGCGTGGACGAGTTGTATTTGGAGTCATGCTGTCAACACAAGTATCACCAGCGCAAGGAACACGTTCACGAGGAGATGCGGAAGGAAGCGGAGAGTCTGCGTCAGAGAGAAGAGGAGGAGTTCGGGCAGGGGACGTGCGCGCAGTACCAGAAGTGGCTCTGGGACCTTCTGGAGAAACCTACCACCAGCATTGCAGCGAGGGTAACGTTTGCATAATAACGTGTCTTCTACATTCCTTACTAATACATCATCTTTCAATTACAAATTGATAACATTCCTTCCATTCTCAACAATCTAAAAACCGTATATCAAAAAATCCTTAAAGCAATTCTAAAATCAACATTATGCAGTAAGTTTATTGCATTTGGTTGATAACAATCCATTTTATAACGGTTGAACAATTATATTAAACCATAAGATAAGTAAAATTGGGCTGAAAATAGCTTTTTCAATTGTAATGCCAATATCAAACACAAATAATCTTGATAATGGTGTTACAACCTAGATAATAATTGTTTATCAACTATAATTTAATGGCATTATTCAACCGTATCTATTTTGGAGATCGCTTTTAATTCCAATATTCAGAAAAGTTTTAGACTTACGAGGTGAGTTTATGAAACTAATACCTGCTTCGGAAAATGTGGTGTTGAGAGATTTTCATGCTATTTTCCATAGACATATCTATTAATATTTACTATCAGCAGAAACCAAACCACTCAAAACTGATTAGGCAAATTCAAGTTAATTATGAACTGATTTCATCGATCTAATAATCAATATTGATTATATTTTTTCATTTAGTACTACGCATTACTACAATATCCGCACTGAATGTTAAGCATTTATACCTCTACAACCTGAATATTCATCTCCACAGATTGTTTTTAAACAATCCATTGAGAACCTACAGTACAAAAGCATATCTATTTGATACATTTCAATTCTCTATTATAATAAAGTATTCAAGCACTATATATCATTATTTAATTAAATGTAATTACATTTAAATATTTATTGATCCTTTGGTTGCTAAGATATTGAAAAAAATTAAATCCTATCAAAAATTGACCACGTAAAACCATTTATATAAAAAAATAAATCTAATAATGGTACTACATTAAATATTTTTTGAGCTTATTTTTTTAAAAAATCCGGACGCAAAAACGCAAAATGACCACTGTTAGCATTTCTCGCTGGTATCACGAACAACGATACATAGTTGTTTAGCAGTTAAAGTGTTAATGTTGATAAATCAAAAAAATATTTGATTTGGACACATTAATAGATATGCTTTATGTTTTCATTATAATATAAATTGAATTGTAGTTTTGTGATATATTTTGTTTTTTGTAATATACGAAGAATACAAAGATATAGTTTCTTAATAACATATTGTATTCACACTGTAAACGTAATAACGAATAATCTTAAAAATTAAGCCGTGTACTGTTTTTGCTTTAAAATAAATATACACAAACATGTCCCTAATTTAACTACTATATTAGTACATAAGCGCCGGCCATCCCAGTGGCGTAGTAACGATTTTTTGTAAATGGTTTTAAATCCGTCGTTGTATAAAAATACAAATCCAGGATATGACTGCTCAATGGATTGTGCGATTGGCTAACAACTAATCATCATTTTTAACAATTTTTCTTGATCAGTTTTCACATTGTAGACACATGTATATGTTTTACGTTCAGAGCGGACGCGTAGCATATTGTAGTGATATATATTTAAAAAATAACAATCGAAATTGTCTTTCTGTAATAGATTTTGTGATATTACTAACATTACTAATAATACATATAAAATTTAAGAGATTGAAAGTTTTTCGAAAACGAAAATATATAAAGATTTAATAGCGCGTTATCAGAATTAAAAATATTTTTATCGAATGTTGCATATTAGAAAATATATTTAGAAAACCTCATTATAAAATTCACGCTAAAGGAAATGGAATATATTTGGTATGGGAATGGTTTCATTATTCGATAGACAATTATTTCTCTATGATATGGTCGTTCCATGATGTGTTAAGTAATTAACAATTACACAAATACATGTGATGTAATAGATTCTTAATTACTTTAATTAATATTTTATTTGGTAGAATTCCGTTTTACGACGGTTCAATATATTTAATAATACAATATAGATTCAATGAATAATTCTTTACCGAATACTTTACTATGGAATTAATATTTATTCAATTTAAAAATATGACTCATACATTAAAAAATAGTTGGAAAATTCACTCGTAAATTTAAAGCGCTTTAACTATGTTCGATATTTAAAATATAAAACAAAAGAGGTTGATACAATTTTTATCTGTTATTAAGAATTATTCGATAGTCTATTGCCGTAAATTTTTAATGACACATCCATATATTTTCGAAGTTTGAAATGATTGCTTGTTTTGTGTTTCTATAATAATTACTGACATTTTCTTAAATCTTCCCATTAATTATTTATATTTTAGGGTTACTCATATGTCTAATAATATAATAATAATGATTTTATTCTGTTTTGTGATTTTTAAAGGCATTTTCTTAATATAACCTACTAATATATTATATTTTTTAAGATAACCTACGAACGATTCACAGATTTTATTTAATATTTTAATTTTTTAATAATAATTTATATATAGTAATTACTATGACGCTGTAATTTATTCCAACATTGTATTTAAAATTATTATGCTTTGCCCAATTTCACGAATTCTTTTATAGATAGATTTCAATTATAATTAAGGATCGATCAAATTCAATTGTGTTTATAGATGCACAACCGCAAAAATTATTGATGTTTTCATGACTTGACTTAGAAGATACACTGTTCACTCAAAAATCCAAAAATTAATAACTGACAGTTGAATAATTATTTATATTTTTAATTGAAAAAATTAATTACTTTTGTTGATGGTTATTTACATCGCAGTATCAAAAATTGCTGCAATCAAAAAATTTATTGATAAAACTAATTAACTATCAAATTATAATTAAATATTTAATTTAATCCATAGGTCAGCGAATAAAATGGAGTACTGCTATGTAAATGTTTTTTTTAATTATTTATTTATTAAGCCAGCTGAAATTTAAAAAATATTTGTCGGATAAACAAGTGACACATTTAAATCTTAAGGTCACAAAAAAATCGAAAGCCTGCACGCATTAATCAATATGTGGAGACTGAAAAATATTTCCATTCATTTAAATATTATTTTAGCCAACGACAATTTTAAGATGAACGTATAAATAACCTCTACAATACTCTATGATATTATTTTTTAAATGTCACAGTCGAATCTGATCAATTCATAATTTAAAAAAAAGCTTCTTTATAATTAATGTTGTATTATTTTCATTATGTTATAGCATGCAGTTTATTATGAAATTCTATTTTATATATTTTATAGACATTTATTGACTACATTTAGATAACTGTATATAAATATATAGTGTTTATGATATTATATTCATGATATGATGATAATAGATCTGTTATTTTATGTCAAAATTATTAGAATTTAAAAAAATGTTACTAGCAATTTTTATTTTTTAGTTTATGCATGACTAAATGATATATAATATAGATACCGTACATCTTGAAGTAGAAGACACAGTTAAATGAGTTATTTTAAACAAATGACATAGTACCAATATAGACAGGTAATTTGTTATGAATTATTCTGTATTATTATAAAAATAGAATTAAAGAAATATTTTTTAATTTACTAATTCCGAAACCGTTTTTGATTTTAGATTATTAGAGGTAACTTTAAAACATTATAATATTATTATAGATGTAAATTAAAATATAATCAATGATTTTTTGTTTTACTTAGAACATAAATTCTTACGACTGACGGTGCTTGATGGAAAATAATTTTAAGCTTAAACTGTTTGAAAACTGTAAACTTTTATACGGATCGTTATTATTATCAGCCTATTATAAGCGAACAATATATTCCCTTATTTTCAATATCATAATACATACATAACGTGTGCGTTATATTATTTGTTAATATTTTAATGTGTAAACTCTCATATTAATATCATCTTTTTATTTTATAATGTTGCTATAAAATTTAGTACAGAAATTATAAATGTCAATAGGGTTACAAGTAATAAAAAAATGATATTTAATAATATTAAATATATTTTATAAACTAGATCATTTTTTCTTAAGATACGTGAAATATAAAGATTTAAAATATGAAGAGGAGATATTTTTTATTAATCATATTAAAATGTCTTTTGTTAGTGTCAGTGATATTTTAATGAAATATTGTTTCTTCATTATATACTAGGGTTTTCTCATATATCTGTTTTGTCTGACATATCGTTTTTGTGCGTATGGCCTGAAGATGCTGAAAGGCGAGTCTGTCTTTCTGTTTACTGTCGCAAACAACGATTCGTACGGAAGTTTACATTTTTTAATGGTTCTGAGTTATCTTTAGATAATTTAATCCATACGATATAGATTTATTAGAAATTAGCATGATAATGTTGGAAATAAATTATTATTAATTCAATAATTTCATAACATTTTCTATGTCTTTATATTTTAATAAAAATCAGCTACGATATAAATCAGCGTTTTTCAAACTGTTTAACTATGACCCTCAGAATGAATTAAAATTTTATTTAGATGTAACAATAAATTGTGCATATGTGAAATTTTAAATCGCAAAAAAACTACGTGAATTGTAATTACAATATTTATTTCATGTGGAATATATTAAAACCGTGCTTATATACGGAATTTATTGAATATTTATATTTTTGGGAAGAATATTGTTTAAAACTTTACAAATCGTTTTGTATAAAATGTTAGTAAAGAGGAGAAACTCAGTTTTATACGTTTCTTTGAATTTTCTTATAATTAAAAGGACGTGTTTACCATTCGTGCGTAGTTGATTAAAATTTTAAACACAAAGAGATAATGCTGCACGCATATTTACTGCTAAACCTATTTCTACATTACGTTTTTAATTGAGTGAATGTTAATAATCCAATAATAAAATGAGAAAAACTATTTTACTCAAATCTCGTCTCGTAAATCTCTATAATAACCGAGATAAGTTGTCACTTTCACTTGATTTCATTTTTTTTTAAATTTTCTGTCTGTCGAGATGGGTTTTTTGTGACACGGACATGGGGCGGGACCCACAGTTTGAAAACCCCTGATTTATTGATTGCTGCTTATTATCGAATAATATTATAATATTTTATTGTTGAATATTGTTTTGAATTTACAGTTAATATTTGCAATTTTCAGGTTTAATAAATTTATAAAATGTATTTTTCACTAATGTGTATTTCGATTTTAGGACTATGTTACACGCTGGAAGCTAAATTGATATCATTTAATTTTGTATAATGTTTTATAGTACTGTTATATACAATAATACATATTTTAAATTACTGTCTCTCTTTCCACTGAAACATTACAACTGTCTTAATCGGATATGTGTATGTGTGCCATGAAATAAATTATCTGATCGTTGAGTATTGATTCGCATTCCACTCTAACACAGGTACTTACTTACTTCTCATTCACAGATGTGTCTTGTGCTTCAAGAAATGACGGTATCTGTTTAAATTTTCTAAGTAATTTTGGTTATAACTTTTATTATATTTTTGTAGAAATGGATCTTTCATTAATTGTCATGTGGGATATTATAAATTAGTACTATGTCACACTATTATGAATGATTATTATTTAGGATCACTTCATATTATTAAATGATGTATTGATTGTGTTTTAATTTTTATATAGAATGTCGTCGATGTTTTTATTTCTATGGAGTTTTTATTATGTATTTAAGCATAATTGGATGTAGTTGAGTAGAAGACGTCCAAGCTACAAACCGAATTTTTTCATTGCATTACATATAATGGCATCGAAAAGATCAATACTTTAATGTGACAAAGACACCCAATCAAAAATATACACCTAGAAGAAGTAATCACTGATTTTCTAACCTGCATACTAACAATTAACAAAATGTGGTTCGGACGTTTTCGGCTTTGATGCTTAAATATAAGGTTACTTAAATATGTTACCACATCTATTCTAAATTATAATAATTATAATAATGCCACTTTTAAACATTTTTTCACTAAATGTCCGTATGTATTGATATATTGTTTTATTTATAAACAAAAATACACTAAATATAAACAATTCTAAAGTTTTATAGGCAAAGACTAACATGATATTAATAATAATCCAAGCACAAAACGATCAAAATTTTATTTAGCGGAAGACATCCAACCCACAAAACATTCAATAACTTTTAGAGTAGTACGTTTTTCAATAATCTAGTATACAGGAAAGATGTAGTATATGTCTTGTAAGTATTTACTATTTCTGAAAAAAAACCAGTCGCACTTTAGTCACAATCGATAGATTGTGGCTTGGACGTCTTCTGCTTAACTACATCCAATTCATAGTTCATTTTTAAAAACTTAATATTGGCTATTTAATAATTATTTTCATCAAAAACTACTCACGTATATTTTAAGAGAACATTTGATCTCATGTTTATTAATATTCAGTTATACTCAGAAGTAAAATTAATCAGCTTATAATATAATAAAATATAATATTTAGTATTTACTGATGATTTAAAGCAGGTGGATGGGTGCTTATTTTTTTGTATGCAATGCGTTTCTATGCTGGTATTAAATATCGGCATAATCTAAAATGTTAATAAAAGTAACTAATATGTTAAAATTATTTACATTTTCGCCACATGACAGTTGCATTTCTTGCAATGCACGTTTGCAATAAACGCAATGCATTTAAAATATAGGTAAAATGTTTACAATAATATTAAACAAGTGAATATTCATGTGTGGATGTAAATATATGTCTCACGTATCTTGCTTTCAATCACTCATAAATTAGAAAAAATGTACGAAATATATTTTTTTTTAAATACATAACACCATCTATTGAATGTGTACAAAAGTAATATTGGGATAAAAATTAGTGTAATTAATATGTTTAATGTTTCGCTTTAAATTGACTTCTTGGGAAAACGCTTCGCTTAAGTGCACCCTTTATCATTCTGTTTATATTCACATTGATGTTTCTTCAACTCGAAAATGCTTTCTCGAACAATATTATATTATTTCTCTTTTACGACTGACATTATTAAAAGATATGTTAAAACAGACACCTGCATTATCATTGGTAATTAATTAACCCGTAGACAATTACTAAAACGTCACCGAATATTATTAATATATTCGCGGTGTCGGCAAGGATGCATAATATTCCTAAATGAATGCATGTATGTGTAATGTTAGGAGTATTCTTGCACAGTATATAATTAGTAACCACCCGATCAAGTGTAGCCATTAAAAAAAATAGTTTGACTGCACGAGCATGCGACAGACGATTTAAAACTAAAAAAATGATGTTATTTTTTCATGTTTTATTATGATTCCAGCTGTTAAATATAAAAAATATAGTTTTTTTAAACGGTTCATATTATGTTTTCATAACGTACGAGTAGAAAATCACGGTATTAAATCGATTGGTTCCGGCTAGAATTGAATTAGTCCGTGGGGATGGGTTTGTGCAAAATGATCAGTCGTCTCAGCCGTCAGCGGTTTTCCAAGGCGGCTTTGGTCTAGCAATGTCTGCAAACGGCAACCACTGTTGGAACAGAGCCGCCGCCTTCCACAAATCTCTTCCGTCTGCAATATAATTACTTAATATCTTAAACTACTAATAATAATAAAAGTCGCACAAAGCGATTGTATATTACCCACTTTCCTTCTGTCTGTACTCGTAACTCCTACTAACACAACACATACATCCCATTTATGCTAACCTATATTATATCTGTTCATTGGTGCTTAAGCTTTATATGAAATATTTACAATACTAACGACTCCTTACACATTTGGACACTGTTAACATAATGCAAATAAAAAAACCGCTAATAACTAGCGCTTATCATAGTATTAAAATACCATTCAAACGGTATGATATCGATTCAAATAATTATTAAAATTTTGTTGTCATCATCCGCTGCAAACATTTGATGTAACTTGACAAATCTCATCTAGTAAATATTGTCGTAGAATTGACGTTGCGTATTCGGAACTGTAAATAAATGTCTGTATATATTTATATTTGAGGTATCGCTCAGTAAATTTATGTAATTACTTTTCGCATTTAGTTTTTATATCAATATTTGTGTTTTTTTTTATTTTAAATCTCATTTTACGTGCAGTTTAAATACGCAGGTAAGTTGATATTAAGAGCGCTACGATTTCGTTGAGAAAATCAAATAAAAAGGAAATTATTTAAAGGATAATTAAATTATTTCAGTCAGGAAATCTTAAAAATTATACATCATATACAAACTGATTATACAATTGCTGTAATCTTACTTTCAATGGTGTTCTTAAACTAGTCATAGTTTAAGAACATCGTCGTCTGTAGAGGCCTAAAAATATGGCGGAGTGGTGTCATCGTTGACGCACTTTATGGAATAATACAAGACTTGCGTAATCAATTTGGATTTTAAAATCGATAGGTTAGATTTTGTAAAGCCACGAAATGAAATATTTTCGTTTGCAAAGAGACGCCCTTGATGAGACAATGACTTTGAGTTAACACTTTCACAGAGCTTGCACTAACTTAGGCGGTATCATCAATTAACTGTTCAGTTACTTTTGCTTAAACTCAATTACATGAAATGACACAAAACATTAGAAAACGAATCACTCAATTCAGACACAGTTGACAAAATGGATGTGTGTACATACGGTGGCGGATCAATGGATATTGCCGCTTTGAGCGAACTTAATACATATTTGGCAGTGTAAATAAGACGCTTTTGAATGTAAGGAGGGTTGAGCTGTAAGAGCGCGTGGGTTGCAGGTGATCGCTGTCATCTCCATCCTGTTCATCGTGCTGTCCACGATCGCGCTCACGCTCAACACCATCCCCCAGATGCAAGTGTACGACGAAAAGGGTGCCATCGCGGATAACCCCCAGCTGGCCATGGTGGAGGCCGTCTGCATCACGTGGTTCACGCTCGAATACGTGTTGCGGTTCAGCGCCTCGCCCGACAAGTGGAAGTTTTTCAAGGGCGGTCTCAACGTCATCGACCTCCTGGCCATCTTGCCCTACTTCGTATCTCTGTTTCTGCTGGAGACCAACAAGAACGCCACGGACCAGTTCCAAGACGTCCGGCGCGTGGTGCAAATTTTTCGGATAATGCGCATTCTCCGCATCTTGAAGCTGGCCCGACACTCCACAGGCCTCCAGTCCTTGGGCTTCACCCTGCGCAACTCTTATAAAGAGCTCGGTCTGCTTATGCTCTTCTTGGCCATGGGGGTTCTCATATTCTCCTCTCTGGCCTACTTTGCCGAGAAGGAGGAGCCCGGGACCAAGTTCATCTCGATCCCGGAGACGTTCTGGTGGGCGGGGATCACGATGACGACCGTGGGGTACGGTGACATTTACCCGACGACTCCGTTGGGCAAAGTCATCGGATCCGTCTGCTGCATCTGCGGCGTGCTGGTGATTGCCTTGCCCATTCCCATTATTGTCAACAATTTCGCCGAATTCTATAAGAACCAAATGAGGCGAGAGAAGGCCCTCAAGAGAAGGGAAGCCCTGGAGAGGGCCAAGCGCGAGGGCTCCATCGTGTCCTTCCACCACATCAACCTTCGAGACGCGTTCGCGAAGAGCATGGACCTCATCGACGTCATCGTGGACACAGGTAAGACCTTCCTCTCTCTATTTTTGCACCCGTCCTCGTAGTAGCACTAACCGCCTGATATGTTCCTCGGCACTCGTAGAACGCTCCACTCGCCCGACATCCTTCGATTTCAATAACGCTTTACTAAAGTTCGCACCGAAAGCATGCCGATCGCCAGACTTCCGTCGAAGGTTTGCCGCGCGACATTCGCCGATCTCGTTCGCGGCCGATCGAACCGAATTCTCTTCAGCGGAGTGCTCGAGTCGGTCGGCGGGACGCGTTAGTCCGTAGTATCACCAGCTAGAAGCGTCATCCATCACGAGTCGACATTTTTGTAGAAGCTTTCATTAACGTTGGACGCCGTGCAGGCGCACTCAGACTGTTCTGTTCCTTCCCTCCAGGTGACAAGTGCGCGCTCATAGAGGACGGCGAAGACATCAGGGCGGCTTAGTATTCGCGCTTCTTTACAGACGTACCGCCGGACTCCGGTCACAGTTAGCGACGGAGCGTTACATTACGGTTAAGAAAGTATAGAGATAATGATCGAACCGAGGTCGGAAGTTACCGCGCGCACCCTGTGTATTATTGGCTATGTGTTTTGTGCTTCATTTGTTTGTTCGGTGTGGTGGACCGTAATATGTTTGTAGACTCGCCGATCGGATCTCTGGATACGTCCGGACCGTGGTATCCGCCGATATTCAGTGTAATTTTGAACAGGGCCGCTTTCGCTATGCGAATATGCGAATATGCTCCTTCGACGCGTCGATTCCGATGTCGGAATCCTTCGACCGCTCGAGTAGCTCGCGGGCCGGCAGAGATGTCCGAGCGAGTTTCAAGATTGCACGGTTTAGCGGTTTCGCGGCGGTCCGGGACGTGCTGATCCGACCGAGGGACACTGACCGAGGGTTGTCGCTTGTCGCTGTCGCAGGACACAACATGTCGGAGGGAGACGCGAACAGTCTGGAAGGCGAGCCGCCCGCCCCGCCCGCAGTCGGCTGCTTCAGAAATTACGACCATTTTATCGATGACAAAAACGCGCCTTCGGACTATCCGCAGGTTAAACACTCTCCATTCGCGAACGTATCTGACTTATTCCCCGACCGCCGGCGCCTGCATTGATTGCTTTCTGTTTTACAGATAATGGGAGCGCTCGATAGAGACTTTCCCGAGGAGAGCAGTCCCGAAAAGTGTCTCCTGATAGATCCTGATCCCGCTCCAGTAAGAAGACCATTTTTACAACGCGCCGCCCTCTGATGCTTTTCAATGATTTTTGCCCTCGTTTAACTTTTTATCATCATACCGCTGTACATGTATATGTATATTACCTAATACTATGACGGCTCCCCGCCTGTACTGATGCACGATTACTAACAGAACGGTTTCTTTTAGGAGAAAAAAGCTGCCGATAAGCAATTAGACTTGGATCAATTGCCTTCCGAGTTTGAGTGTTGTTTTTGCGCCTTCAAGGTAAAGTTACAAACTAACCTTTTCGTTATGTTACCTAATAAATCAATTATTCATTATAATAATTATTAAATGATCACCTTAAGACGATGTATTGATCCGTACTAATTAATCCCGACGAGACGAAGCCCTTTCCGTCGGGATGGGTACTATCACGCAATAGTCTGTCTGGGTTACGGCACATTCATCGCCTGCAATGCTCAACCGTCAATTCACCGCCCGGTAATTCTGCGCCGGCAACTAAGTTTACATTATGCGGTAACGAATACTAGATAAGGGTTCGAAAAGTAACGTAACAAAAAGACAATTTAAATATGTATTTAGTAAGGCGATGAATTCTCAGCGGTGAATTGTCTTGGGGATTAGTTTATACACGATGAATGTTCCGGATCTCGGTAGATGTGTCTATATAACCGTTGATATTCATACGCGTTGATCAACCGTTCATGGAAGAGATTAGTATTGTGAAATATTTAGAACCGACCGCATTGTAGGATCAGTCTGAACATGTAATAATTTTCAGGGATACAAAGAGTTCATAGACGCTGAGCATCTGATGCCTTTGCCGACGTCCGACTTCAAGCGACCCATCTGCGTCGAGCTGGCGTGCATGCGCCGAGAGGGCTCGGCCCCCAGGGCGCTGCCCGAGACGGCGCCCAGCCTCGACAGTTCAGGTATATTATTTTTCTTCGCGTCGAGCAGTCCGCGATCACCGTTCCCAGGTTACAGTTTACGATTATATTGCAGATACATTTGCATCATGCCTTACGCACCCTTTTCCTTCAGAGGGAGACGTGACGCGAGAGAGCGACTCCAACTTGTATGTGAATCCTTTCCATAACAAAGCGACGACCGACCCGTCGGGGAGGGGGAGATACGGGGGCGTCAAAAAGAGCACATCGGGCGACAGCGCCCTGCTGAGCGGGAAGAGAGGAAGTCTCGTTCAAGCGACGGAGCGCTCCCTGACGGGTTCGAGAACTAGCCTTTCACAGCCGCTGCAGCCGAGCAAAGTTAACGCGTTCCCGCAACTTCAAGCGCCGCCGGAGTCGACGGCTCAGCCTCAAGCCGTGCAGGGATCTCGCGGCAGTCTTGTTCAACAAGACTCCAGAGGAAGTCTCAACGAACCACTTCCCAAACACCGAAAAACAAGGTTCCAACAGGTAAATAGTCAACAAATTATTTAATTTTGTATTATAACTGCACGCATGATATTGAACACTATAATTATAAATGTGCACCGGAATGAGAAAGCTATTCATTTTTCAGTTTGTTAAGACGAGCTGCAGAGGTGACCTTAATAACATAATAAAAAACTTCAATATCTTATTAAATATATAACATGTCCACAGTATTTTTTATTACACACCTTTTTTGATATTCATATATTGCTCATGACAAATTAATACTCCGTATGGCACACAACACAAATTTTACACAATATGAAAAAAAACTCTTCCAAATTCTATACATTTTGAATTATATCAGATTATAGTCCTTTCCATCTATTGTATTTGCGGCGTAGTATAAAAGGCATTGTTCTGTCATGTCATGAGTGAATAATATGATAACAGAAAATTTTTATTTTTTTAAATCATCGAAGAGACCTTGTTTAGAATAAAATAATCAAATTTAAGTCTTTCATTGCGATTGAATGAATTTTGACGGGAAATCAATACTTTTACTGGTTACAAAATATTATTTATTGCTAAAAAGATATTTGATCATGTTTTTCATTCAACAGGCGCTAAATCATGAAAATCTGATTTCACAGGAATGGAGCGATGACGAAAAGCGACCGCCAAGAGGTATTGCAACCAGAATAATAAACCATCATATATTTGGAGGTACATAATTCACTATTTATTATATAATATGATCAATATCTAGACCTCTCCGGAACACTGCACTTCATCTAAACCGGAGACAAATAGTAATATGACCTAAAAATTGTAAAAATATTGGTACATTGTCGATAATAATTTAGATAGTTCTGATTTGCCAACAGATGTCACAGTAAGTTCACTTTCGTAAATATGTATTAGTAAAAAGTAGAGGAGGAATTATCATACTAATGATTTAATTGAGATCATCTCACAGATTCCCTGTCGTCATAAATATGTAAATGATTATCATAATATTATGTAAAGGTATAATTTTGGTATTCTGCTGTCACTTCATGTTGTATTGTTTCGTTACCTGTAAAAAGCCATGCCCATGAAATACATCTGGGATTCTATATCACCCATCAGTCACTCTGCTTCCTCCCAGATCACAGCATCATTCTTTAATTTCACTGAATACTCATGCTCATTCAACAATTGTAACATGTAAATCATATTCTTGAATATCACTCATTGGTATAATATCTTAACATCTTTTAGACTTATATGCTCCGTCTTAGAGCGAAAAAAGTGATCTATATCTATACTGGTAGATGGTACGTGTATTTGGCACATCTGTAGGGCAATCATAACCTTAATACAATCAATTATATCTGTGGTATATTGCTAGAATTGTATATATCAGATATTAGCCTTTTTACTGGTATTAAAAAGTATTTCAAAATTTTACTTTTTTTAGAAAGAGTACAAGAAAAAACTGCATAATCATCCGTCTTAACCTCTTCAATCTATATAATTTATAATCAATATAACCAGACATTAATTTGTGATATATTCTTGATGAGAAACAAACTGAACTATACTGAACAATTTATATGTAATATTTAACAAAGGCCCCAGCTATTTCATTATTATCCCACATGTAATAACTCAGGTTCTGTCTTTTAGCGTTTTTATATTGTGTGTAGATGTGAACTACAAGTGACACTTTGGAATAGTTAGAATAATTATTTTTCACCATCATTTTAATTGGAATATATGCAATATTACTAAAATAATTTCGCAATCCAAAATATTTCATTTTATAATATATATGTTTGTTTCCTAGGCGAATAAAGACTAGTTGAAAAAATAAAAATAAATGTGTTGATGTTTGCAGGTTGGTAATGGTTTCATAACTTATTTATTCTTGTCTAGGCAAAAATGGAAACAAAAAGAGTGCTTGGCCAACAGAATCAGACAGTGTGAAAGCTCGCTCCATATTGAAGAACAAGGAGATGAGGGGAACCGACAGTGAACTCCTCATTCAAGATAGCATATCTGCAGGAGCCAATGTAATTTAAGATGCATATTATATTCAAAGAATTTGAAGAATATTAATTTATATTTCACAAATATTTTGAATTTCAATACTAAAGTTGATTTCAAATCATTTAATTGTTGTTTGCATTTTTAAATTAGTGCTCGATTGTTTAACATTTGACTGCATATCATTTTGATTTTTGAGAGTTGATACTAACAGAATTATATGCAATTTTTTCATGGTACCTCACTTGATTCATTTTATCAATTGTTCATCCTCAGAGGCAATAGTAAATAATTTTATAACGGTTAAAATCAAATATCTTGCAGCTTTGAATGGAGAACAAAATCAAAATGGCCTCTTATCCCTGTTTGCTTTGGTTTTCTGTTACAGTTATAATGTCTAATATCATTTTAAATCATGTGTCTAAGCATAGATTCCCAAAGTGGGCAGTACCGTCCTCCTGTGGGTTCTGAGGCCGTCTAGCTGGGCGGTAATGGTTTTAGAAGTATTTGGGGGGGTGTTCAGGAATTTGGTCCACACTGGTTTCTTGTAAAAAAAGTGAATAGTTACATTATTTTAATTTCCTACTGTGTGCGTAGTTTATACTTTCGGACATAGTAGAAAGTGAAAATAACGAGAAAAGGGCGGCAGGTAATTTTTTCATCGAAAAGGGGGCGGTGGATCAAAAAAGATTGGGAATCTATGGTCTAAATGTATCGTAAATAACTTGTACACATAAGTAAAAAATATAGTAGCAAATGAAATTGATATTACTGTGAAACATAATGTTTGGATAACAGTATTTTAAGTTAGTATACAGTGGACCAATGTTTTTGTTAATCAAAAGTAATAGTCAAAGGAATGAACATAAAAACCTTAATTGGCACTTAAACATATGTCACTCAATAGAGTAGCTTTAGGTGAAATGATTTAAAAGCTCTTTAGAGTCCACCTTTTGAACTAATTGTTTACTAAACATATTCAGCAAACGGCACCTTTTTATATAATGTTTTTCAACAGATGTTGGTATAGTCAAAACATAAGCATTTGATAAATTATTGGCTCATGTTCTTTTATTTTGGCGTCCTATCGATAATAAATTTGAATGATTTTTAGTAAGTTTGAAATTGAATTTTTAATCGTTGACAATCATTATTTTCCAGGGCGATTCGGGAAGCGAATGTTCTCCGGTGAGGAAGAGCACTTTAAAACAGAACCACTGCGGCCATGCAAATACGGACTCTGAAACGGGAGACAGCAGAAGAGAGACGGCGGCGGAGCAAAGCAATGTGGACTCCCCAAATAATTGAGCGCAATAATAAACAACATGTCAAACATATCAACGTGTGATTGTGACTATTTAATGAAACCCAAAGTCAATAACTAGGTACAAACCGGTCGTGTGTACCGCTTTCATTCCATTACCGTGATTAAGTTTTAGACCTGTTAAGTTTTACACCCGACACTTGGACTTTTTTGATTTTGTTTTTCGTGAAACCCGACACTGTGACCTTTATGACTAGACAATTGATATATATATATATATATATAGAAAAGTGTATTTTGAAGTAGTGAATATGTTTTGTGATAGACGTTACCACGCTGATTTATTTTTGCAACATATTTAAAGACAGCGATTGAAGCAATTAATTATCTCTCAGCCTTCGAAGTGTCAGTCGGGATCAGCTCCCTAGGATGTTTGTCAATGTTTAAAGACGTCGGCGGGCGGCGTTATTTTATTTTTGATTCCATTATTAGAGGGCATCCATTGTTATTTCTAATGCTTATCGTTAAACTTGTAAAAACTCAGTATTTTCAATTACTTGACACATAATAAATATAAGATGCTGTTTCAAAAACTGTAAACGAGACATTAAACGAGATTATATTATATATTGTAAAGCATTTAATAAAGAAATGTATATGTACAATTGGGGTTATTTATTCATTCACAGAGTTCACATTTATCGAATGTCCTTATTATAATCTTATTTACAATACATAGGCGACAGCTCCCCCGTTTCGATATAGACATACTTCGGCTGATCCGCACTTAAAAAGTGCATCAATGCATTTTATACACGAGTTCATTCTCATTTATAAATATCCATTAAATAAATAAAACAATTAAAATAGTATTTAAAAATTATGAAAACATATATAGGTACGCTGATAAAAATACTCAATTGTAAAACGGATGCTACCGAATAACATGTAAAGCACATCTAAAAAAAGTTATTTAAGACATTTTTCGCGGGCAACTCACTGCTGAAGCAATTTATTGACACAATAGATATATCACTTCAATTGACACTGCATAAAAAACTTAAAAACATTAAAGAACTATTCATCTAATTATAATATAATATAAAATTGAAATAAGCGCCACATTTAATAACGTTACGTCGATTTATAAAATTAAAATGCAAACAGAGAGCATACTAAAATCCCAATTTATTTAACTGCTAAATGACAGTTATACAAATAAGACATACCTATTTCAATGGCACAATATTTTAAATAGATGAAAAATGATTTTGCTTATATATTTTTTACGCTGCTAATATTTCTATCAGTGATGAATTGTTGAACAGTAATTTGTTGGCAAAAAATGTTTCTAGACTTCTTAGATGTAGGATTTATTTCACTTGATAATTACATAGATAAAAATAACAGTTAAAAATATTTAAAAAGCTATTTTAAGAATTGCAGATGAATGATAATAAATATAAAAGTGTGATTATTTATCATTCATCAAAACTGAAAAGAAAATGGAATTTTTTTTATTGAAGTATTTTTATAATTAAATCTATCACTGATAAACCAGGATTCAATGAATTTGATCAAACCACTGGCATGCTATATGAAGAGCATTTAAAAAGCCTCGAAATAAAACAATAAATGCTTTCTTTATAAGTATTTATACTTTAAAACTTGAGATGTGTTCCATCATTTATAT
>JAGVSQ010001923.1:10233-26746 GCA_022683975.1 Rhyacophila evoluta | reverse complement strand
TGGAAAAAACAAATACGTTTGCCTGCCCTTACTGGAGGCGTTCCACCGCTTCTGCATATATACTATAGTATGTAATAAACCTAGAAAGCCTTTGGTTACTATTGATAGGATGTACTGTACTGACGAGTGCTGGTATGACCTGAGAGGATGCCAAGCGGCTGGCGAGTGACAGAGGATCCTGGAGGCGTCATATGGTGGTCATATGCATAAGGAAAGGATTTGGCAGAGAAATGCAATTAAGGTTTAAGAAAATAAATCTTTTGTACTAGGTAAATAAGCTGCGTTTTATAAATACTTTTTAAGTTTAAAGTTTAAATGATAAAAACGCACATACTCGTTGAACGTATATTATCTACGTTGTCATTTATGAAAATAAAAAATACGTTCCATTGAAGAGTGATATGACAGCTTATGCGCGGATCGGATTATAAACAATGAACAACATCTGAGAACATTATAAATAACGATGAATAAAAACCGTTTTGTTCGAAGTTTACCCAGTTATTTCCTGTATAAGCAAGCAACGTGTATTATAAAGGACGGAATCGGCCATTGTTTCATGGCTCATCGCCCGTCCAACAGGCTTACGTTCCCATTGTCTCTTAATTCTGGCAACAATGCTGGCACTTTTCAACAAGGGACGGCATCGACGTCGGCACCACTTGTGCATACACTCGTACACTTTGCTGGCACTTGGCACTCGAAAGCCTTCGCATGCGAATTCCTCGATTATGCCGTCACAATGCTTTGACAAAGTTCTTGTTTAACGTATTAATTTTGAATGCAATGAGTATAATATCACATTAATTTACAAATAGAAACTAAAGTTACACATACAAGTAACTATTTACAACAATCATATTTCACATCATTTCATTAATGTTACAAACTTTTCGAAACCGTTTTAAGAAAAAGTGTCGCTCAAAACAAAACAATACCTCTTGTACCACACGACGCAAACATTACATAGTATAAAAACACTCTTTTTAATCACTACGATTACATAAAATTCCATATTCTATGTTACTTTTAAAAAAACTAATATTTTTATGCTGAAAAAAAACCGGAATTTGATTTATTGATATTGGTTATAGAGAGTTCTTTTCATCTCTTGATTTTTTTCTATTGTATACGAAGTATTGTGTTATCATGAGCTATATGAGTCGTATATTTCTTATCTTCCATAAGTGCACTTAGGTAAAATGTTGGTAAATCGATTTCTTTTGTTTGTTATTTCTCCTGATAAAAGTACAAGAATTTTTATTCATTCCGTTGGCTTTGTTATTGGAATACAGATATTTAGAATACAGTCAAATAATTGTTTTATTCATATTTTGGAAAAAAAATACGATAGTTATTATTGACTTGAAGGTGGTTTGAAACTGACGGCTCTATTATTATGTTGAATTTTGAATTTCGCGGACTGTAGAGGTCTAAAAGTTTTGTTGTTATGTTGGTACACTCGTCACTTAAAAATATTGCAATACTAAAATTCATATTAGGCATTTAATTGCTTGTGGATTGTCAAAAAAGTTTCACGAGTTGTAGCGTGTTTCACGATTTCAATTCAATTTCAATTAATTTTTTTTTAGAATAGAATAATATTGAAAATTTTGCTTTTGGTAAATTGTATAAATAAGACAAGTATTAATTTGCAATTATTATAAACTTTTTTATTACAGTCGTTACTTACTTTGGCCGATCCAAGAGTGCAGCATATAAATATTCCCAACGTGAAGATGTGAACTTCAGAAACAAAATAAATGGATTTTCACCATGTGAAGAAATGCCTTGACAGATTTTTCATGACAATTGTCACCAAATTGCTAAGCTTTCTCGGCACCCAGTCCTACATAATGGATGCTTAAAACCTAGCATCTGTGCAATTTGAACCCGCAACCGCCAGAATTGTAACACGCATGTCTATTTATTTGCCATTTGGGACAAAAAATAGTTGTGAAAATGAAGCAAATATTGAAAAACTATTGAAAATAACGAAAAAAATCAAAATTTACGACATTGATCTTGGATAAATTTCTTACTGATGTTATTCATTGCATTAGATGTGAGACTAACGTTTTCCGGATATTTTGTTACTGACGGAAAAGGGAAATTTAAGAACTGCGTTTCCAGGAATATATTTTTTAAAGTGGATCTGCAAAAAAACGAGAAATTAAGAATTATATTCAATGAATCACATATTAAGCGATCAAAAACTATTTTGCACTAAAAACAAGTGAAATTATCTTGGTCTTTTTGATTACCTTTTCTTAGGGTTTTTTTTTAAATTCACACAGAAAAAACACGACAATTCCTGAAAAGTAGCCACTACAGATTTGCAATACAACATAAGCATTATTTCAGACGATACCACAAACCAGAATACTTTTTTTGGCTTGTAAAGTGTCTTTGAAGTTCATTATAGCGGACAAGCCTTGCAAGAAAACAGGTTTTCCATATATTACATGTCGCTGTGCATGTAAATTGGCTGATAATTTATAATCCACATTTTAGTTTAGTATAAAATGATCGTGTAAAGAAAATTTTATATCACTATTCTACGAAAATGATAATAATTATAAACAAAAACCTTACGAGAACTTTTCAATCAAACCAACTGCGAATCAGAATTGGAATTACACAAACTTGAGTGCATCCTAACCACGGTCATGGAAAGGTATTCCTGGGATACTTTTGGCACTTTGAAAATTACATCATGGTATTAACGCGACAGTATACGGCCACATAATGTGATCTGATATATTGCGTTTGATTTGAACGGACTATGGAAAGGAAAGTATATAAAAATATAGGTACCCAATGTTAATAAATACCCAAGTAATTTTGTACGTATGATAATTAAATATAGTGAAATGGTGTATTGATGTTGTCTTTGCAGTAATTCTCATTAAGAAATCTTAGACAGTTTGAAATGTTTCACTTAATTAAATAAAGCTCATTCATATTAAATTAAAATATTACAGTTAAAGCGCATAGAGTGAGCTAATTCACTCTAGGCGACAGGCGTAGCGGTGGTCCGCTTGATGCTTTAATCCACTTTGCTGGCCGCTGTGCAGGGTCTACGCCATGCTACGCCACGCTACGCGGGCTGAGTGCACCTACAGCGTTTTAAACAAATATTGTTACGTTTTCAATGAGCCAAGCCAAAGTGTATTTCTTCTTTGAAGACCACCCGCTTTACGTGCTACGACTCTGTGGAGAGAATTTAAGAACTTGATTTTATTTACTCCGATCTTCATTGAAAGGAAATTATTTTATCGATGCATTTTAACGGATTTTACTCTGCTTAAATATAGCGTTTTTATTTTTAATTTAGAGTAATATACTAGCTAAGTAAAATTATAGAACAACTACTTAGTATAATTTTATCTAATCAAGTCAATAATTATTTTAATATAAATAGCAAATTTAAATACACTTTCGTTGCTATGGCAGCCATATTTTGTTACACAGGTTTGGTTAAAGATATTCTTGATTTTTACTATGCTGAATTCTTAATATGAATTAAAGCACAATATACTATAAAGTCTGTTGTAATATATCGATACACAATACCTAATTAAAGTTTTGGCACAAATTTTATTTTGAAAAATAGTCGTAATTAATATTAATAAGGGTTATCAGCAAAAATATCACTCTTAATAGAAAGAGTATTCTCAAAATCACTAAATGAGTCGTTTGTATTGAATTCATCTAAAACATAAATAAAATATTCGTATCATTATGTATTCATTTATTTATAGAAAAGTATGAGGATAAATAATGATAAGCTCTATATCAAATATATTTGATTTGTTATAACTAAGATGAATATTTTTTTTTATCAAGATACTATGCTTTTTTATGTGTGGATTATTTTATTTTTCTTTTTAAGTACAATATATTACAACATATCAAAGTTTTTCCTTTTTCAATAATTCAAAAAGTGTTCAATCAACACAAAAAATTTGATACAAATAACAATAAACAACATAGTAGGTATCTTATTAAATTTTAACCACCAAGTCAATTAATAACATTGCTTACCAAAATTTCAAATTTCACATTTATAAATTTTTGAAGTTTTATTGCCTAGTCCTGGATCTTCAATTGTTAAAATATACATACGATGCCTGATACTACAGCATATATGCTTTCCAATCGGTCAAAAAGATAATAAATACACATGTGATATGCTCTTTAAATGACCAGAAGTGTCCTAGGAATAGGTTTCCAAGACCTTGGCTAGCAAGCACTTGACTGTGAGTTATTCATATAAATATTTACGCAATGTTCACTCCCAAAGTAGAGTATATGGATCTACACAGTGTGATGATATTTACCTAAAAATTGGAGTACACATATGGATCTCCGCAATATGAAGACATCTCGATAGATTATTTTTCATAAAAATCGTCTGTCAGACAATTACTCAATTGAATGGGCATCCAACCCTATTCTTTAGTTCAGCCATTAATCGATTTTTCAAATCCGACAGATGGAAAATCAAATCCACATTTTCTGAATTGCTATTTGCGTAGATATTTATATATAAAATAACTAAATATAATACAGAGATACTATAGAAGCATGTACTAAGACCAAGCTAAGAGGGCTTTGAAAAAATACAACTTTGACCAATAAAAGCTGAAAAATCAGATTGTAGCCTGAATTATTAATTACAATTTTCATTTTAGTAGTATTACATGGCTTAGGATTACATTACTTGCCAATGTGTGATGTGCAGTTGTAGATACGTACTTACAAAGCTTTTATAGCTCGATATAATGCCAGACGCAGTGATGTTGTCGCGTACCAAAGCAAAATGCAGAGGAAAGCCAGTGAGCAAGCACGTGGCTTTACTCTCTTTGTTATGGACGCATACTGAATTATAGAACATCGGTGGCGTACTTACTGTTCGGCATTCATCGGATTAATAAAGACTTAAGCTATCATGTGTGTATAATGGTGTGCTAACGTCACATGACGCGTTTACTGCCATGCCCCGTATCACTTGTTACACTGTTCGGACGTTGGACGTCATTGTAGTTTACAATATGAAGAGTTCGCACGTAACCTATTAACTGACAATTACATAGTATAGTTAATAAAACTCCAAAAAAATTTAGTCAATTATTTAAAAAACATACGTCACATTGTAAAATCCTATCATTTTTAATGAAAAAGCAAAAAAAAAACATTTATACAATTTATTAAGCTTAACAATATTTGAAAACAATAAATTGTATTTGAATTTTTTACCAGCGACTTAAATTTTAATTTGAATATATAAAAAAAATGTCACAAAATTATAATTGGCAGTAAATATTGCAGATAATTTTTTATAAATAAACAAAAAAAAATTACTACCCATTTCATTAATATATACCTCTTGTAAAGTATAGTATGGATACTTCCAGTAAATTTAAGTCCGATTTTTAAGCGGTAAATATTTATTAGTACATCAAAGTTTATGTAATTCAAAATCCTTAATGAATGAAACTGATTTTTTTGTAATTAAGGGAGATTATAATTATTTAATTATTTTTCTGTTTTTAAAATAAAAAAAAAAACTATAAAAATTACTTCAAAGTCAAGATGAAATATTCACTTAGTAAAAATCATTACAGTCCATTTTTAGTGTGAGAAATTCTTTTGATACACTGTGTAGATCCATTTTTGAAGCGGATAATAGTATATTTGTACATTGTAGTCACCATAAAAACCGTTTTTAATGTCTTGTTCGATCGATTCATAAAAATCACGTATTATGCTTAGATTAAAACTATATGAAATCTCTTTTTCCATTAGTTTATACTCAATACGAGATGCATGGAAATCCACTCAACTATAGGCTATATTAGTCTGATTGAGTGATATTTTTCAATGTGGATTATTATTTGTAACATATGATACCCTCTTCGGTATCTTATTTATATTTAATGGAAACCCACTGAAGAATAAAAATATACTCATTTTAATTATTAATCAACCTAAATACAATATTAATTTAAATATTTTTTTTTATAAGTGTTATAACAGTATTATAATATAAAACTATGTGGTGTATGATAGAGAGAGTCCCATTATTGGTTTTTGTATATTGTATTTTACCAATAATATTGATAAATAAATTCACGTATCTGAAACACAGATGATGGCTTAGATTAATATATGAATGACTTCATGCCAAATAAGTTAGGCGATCGGCTAAAAACCTATCCACTTAAAAAACAATATATCAAGTTAAGTCTTAACATTGTATAAATCTATACGCTGCACATTTTCAGAGCACGTGGTTGAAAATAAAGGTAAACTTTTAAATATGTACAATATCATTACAAATAATGATAATGTCGAAAGATTTTTTTCAATCAATTACTACCAGTCAACTTTACATTAATATTTATAAACAATATTTGTTATATTATGTCCGATTCGACATTAAAGTATATAAATCTACATAGTATGAAGATATTTACTCTGGATAAGGACTGGATATTATGGATCTCCGTAATATGAAGACATGTGTCAACATTTTTTTATGAGAATTGATTGAGGTCCAATTGCTCAGTATTGGACATCCATTAAAAATTCATCAGCTATGCAATAGAACCCACAGTCACCAACTCCAGAATACTAGAGCCAACCTTTCAGCAACCAAAGAGAGGGTTATTAAATATTCATATATTTTTTTTGTCACACTCCCAATCAAAACAATAACTTTTTGGAATTTATGAGCAGATATTTCTGTATTTTCAATCGGTTAACTTTGTCGTAATATATCATAATAGTGAGGTCCACAGCGCAATGCAGAGATAGAGTGTGGCACGGGAGAATTAGCATACCGCGTCAAACGAGAGATTCACGTACACATCACCATGGACATTTTGATGAATATTTCAATTACAGGTGGAGTGCTTCATAACTACTCTGAGATATAATTATTAATTAAATAACGCCTGATGGAAATATATACACTATCACTTAATAATATCTTTAAACGTACAATAAATACTAAATGTGCGGTATATTAAAATAATAAAAAAAAATGTGTCCTCCAGATAAAGATAAGCGTGCGCGCCTCGCCCTCGGGGAGTACGAGTTCAATTCCCATATCTGCTGATTTTTTTAAATGTAAGACTGGATGTTTTATTGGACTGCAAAATTTATTATATGGTAACCATTTCTCGTGACAAATAATCTGCCAAGCCATTGCGGAGACCAATAGCCGACCCATTTTCAGAGCGATCATTTTCACACTGCGTAGACCTTTATGCACCACTTTCAAAACAAAATGGTAAAAAAAAACAAATACAATAAAAACTTAAATAAACTCACTCAGGTTTTAAAAAATGTTTAATTGATTTGCTGTAGAATTTTTACAATCAATTTATTAACTATCTTGACCATCAATTTTTAATGTCAAAAACATACTTATACAGTAATGTGACGACCATTATCTACATAAGATGTGACAATATTTTTTCGTGAAAATTTTGACAAAACTTCAGTTAGATTGCATTGAAGTGTGGGTGAAAATAAAAATCTCCACTGTCTTAATAATGAATAAATATGATTTACGGAAAACGCTAATAAAGTGAATGTTAAACGTGTAGCTGGTAGCATGCGCGCCCAACAATCCGGGGAATGCGAATTAGATTCCCCATATGTCAGATTTTTTAAATCTGAAAATGCAAGACTGGATGCCCATTGGGTTGAGCAATTGTCTGACAAATAATTCTCGTGAAAAATAATCTGTTAAGACATCTTCAAATTGCAAAGATTCATATATACATATCTCTTTCGGAGTGGTATCTTCACGCTGTGTAGACCCATATGCTCCACGCTGGGAGCATTCATGGTATATATAGATGCGTTAATATTCAAATTATAGATCAATAAGATAAAAAAAATAGTCCACCGATACGAACGAACTTAAATAAAAGCTTTTAAAAAATATATACCCATCGTCTCTATCAGACAGCAAACTAGAGTAGCTTATAATTAAAAAAAGTATTTTCTAATCAATGCTCATTCAAATTAAAGTTCATCACGAAATTTAGTCCAAGCCCAATAGTGTATCGGAGGAATTTATCTCACAATGTTTATTTCCGTATCACTGTATTATTCATATATGCAAAGAATTTCAAATGTATACAAAATACTTTTAGAATAAATTAAGTAATTGATTCCCTCTTATAATACTATCAAACTACTAGACGATTTATCATTTTGTAGTATAGATGAAATATAAGACTGTCTAAATTTGTTTTTACTTAGAGATATTAATTGATAAAACCTATATTTTATTTACATTAGTTTATTACTAATTTACACTAAATTAATAAAGCCGGAAAGATTTTAAAGTATGACTTTGTATATTATGAATAGTGAGTATACCGCAGGTATTTCTCCATTAGTGAATTTATCACAGTTTCTAGTGATGATAATTCGTCTTTGATTGCGCAGCTAACAACATTTCATGCAACTATTATGGCGCGCACTTATGTTCATCAAATGATAATATTCGTGGAGAGCATCTGATTTGTAAATTATGACCACTATTACGGTCAAAGGTCAGTGTTTATCTTGATAGAATAACTAACACAGGCGTATCTAAATCTTCAATTAAGATATGAATAATTCAAGTAACATAAATGTCATTGTGTGCATATTAGTTTAAATAATAATACCTAATATTATTTCAGTTTATTGAAGCTCACTTAAACTGCTGAAGATTTATTTAGTTAAAGCTTTCTTATATATTTAGGCCTACGTTCACTAATAGATTAAAATGTTAAAAATATGGAACTTTATTAAACAAAATATCATGCTATAATCAGTTTTTGTGAAATCATGCTGTAAGTTATTTATTATAATTGGAACTACATAGCAATTATAAAATTTTTAATCTACAGTTACTTAGTATGTACACGAGTGTAACTTAAATTACAGCTTTATTTATAATAGAAGGTAGTTTAAAATATTTGAACTTGTGAAACAATAACCATAGGCTATATAACTATAGAAAATTATGAGCTTTATATCAATGTTCCTTGGTTAGCGTAGTTGGTAGCGTGTGCGCATAACAATCCGAGAAATACGAGTACGATTTCCAACCTGGATTTTTAAAATCTGAAAATGCAGGGCTAGATGCTCATTTGGTTGGGCAATTGTTTGACAAATAATTCTCGCTTCAAACAATCTGTCAAGACGTCTTCACTGCACTTTCGAAGTGAATATCTTCACACTGTGTAGTTCCAAATGCCCCACTTTGGGAGCGAAGATGATATATATCAATAATTATGAATATAAAAAAATATTTTATACAGATTTAGACACAATTAATTTTGTAAAAGTATCTTTGATAAATAAAAATAATCTTAAAACTTACCTTGCATTATAAACAAAAATAATAAAACATAAAACTTGGATAACACTTTTGAAAACAAAGTCAAAGAAGGTAATGGAAATTCACAATACGCTTCTCATAGAGATATGGTCGCCACCATTCAAATATTATATTTTAACTTTTTAAGAGAATTATCTTCATAGTTGTAAATTTCTACTAATATCATATGGCATCGTGTGGACAATCTTGAAGAAATCTTATCACCTCACAATTCACTCACTATTAATAATAATTACTAAATGAATGTATTATATATAACGAATCTTTTTACAATATATTTTATAAAAAAATATTAATTGTTCTAAAAAAGTAAAACACTTATAATTCTCTTTATTTCCTAACTTAAAGGGCTACGTCCACCATTTGATAGCTTGATAACAAGAAACACATACATGAATGATGACAAAATTGATTGATAGCAAAAAAGACTACTAAACACATCACTCAAATCAATTAGCAAATAAAAGTCATAATGTGGCAGCATAAAATAGTATATTATTAAGAAAGATTATATTTTATGTTCATGCATTAACGTTAAAATAGAGCACTGTAAGACTTCAATAATGTTTTATATGTTAAAATTGTTTTGGCGAGTTTTCATCAATTATGTATGATGTGATCGGTATATATTTTTATATTTCAAAATTATTTCTTTTGTACTGTAAAGATTGTTACTAAAAAAGTGGAGTGTGTGAAAACATGCTCTAATATGCAGACATGAGAGTCTCGAGTGATCATTTTTCACAAGATTCGGCTGTCAGTCTAATTTTTATCTATATGGTAGTTGTTCAAGAGATTCTGTGTTTTTAGATATTTAAAAAAAAAACAGCGAATGTAAAAATCGAATCCGTATTCATCTGGTACGAGTTGCCCTCGCTTACCTTTCAGTTACCGGGGAGTCTTAAAACGTATACATCCTAATCAGTGTTGTCTCCCCGGTAGCGTAGTTGGTAGCGTGCGCGCCTAGCGATCTGAGGTATGCGGGATTGATCCCCCACCTGTCGGATTTCAAAAATCCGAAAAATACAGGACTAAATGCCCATTTGGTTGGGTAATTGTCTGAAAAACAATTCTCGTGAAAAATAATCTTTCAAGACGTAACAAATATGAGCTTTATATCAATGTTCCTCGGTTAGCGTATTTGGTAGTGTGCGTGCCTAGCAATCCGAGATATGCGGGCTTAATTTCCAATCTGGATTTTAAAAATCTAAAAACGCAGGACTAGATGCTTATTTAGTTGGGCAATTCTTTGACAAACAATTATCATTCAAAATAATCTGTCGAGACGTTTTTATATTGTGGAAATTTATATATTCTTCTTTCGGAGTGGATATCTTCACACTGTGTAGATCCATATGCTCCATGTTTGAGCGAACATAGTTAAAAAATATATATATACGTATATGTACTTCTTTGATGATTGATTCAAAATATTGAAATTAAATATCTGAATATACCGAGTGAATAAAATTATCACTATAATAAAGAATTCGATCATTATTTACGAACTGTAATTCCAAATCACTTAAAGCTTTTATCCGAAAAAACACACGAATGAATTGTCCAGGGACCGGTAAGTCGTATGGCGTGCTGGACACGCTAGTACCAACACGGCTGTAAAAAGTTTTAAATGCGCTTTTGAGCTTTTCACGCCGTTGAGTACTACAACATCCCTTGATGATATGAACCAGATTGTACTTTTTACTTATATTATGTACACAACTTGGATACAGTAATATTAACCGAAAGCTATCAAACTGTGCCAACTTTTATAAAATTAGCTTTGTTCCCTTTATGATGAAAGTTCTCATTCTTGCTTTATTAATTTAGTTTCTATATAAATAACAGTTTCGTATTGTTCCTTAAGAATTATTAGTTCCTGTTTACTTCATTGTTCATAATTAAATGCCTTGCGTCTCAAAAGTATTAATTACTATTAATTTTTCGATATTATTTTATCGATTAGATATTTTGTATAATTTAGTTGGGATGTCGCCTTAGTCACTGATATGACCCGCATTTATTTTAACGCCTGAGGTCACAAGATCAAATCACACTTATAAAGTATACAAAACAGCAAAATTTGATGAGTAATAGATTCACCGATTGTTTAACAACATCATAATGGTTCACAATCGAAAAAAAAAGTAATTATTCTTATTAATAAATATTGCGCTAATTATATGCTAGCTCAAACAAAACAAAACTAAACAAATAATCAAAAGGAAAATATATTATGGATTTATCGCTTATGTTAGTGTAAACTATAACAAGACATTGCTACTTTTAGTACACTTACATCTTAAACATGTGGAGAGAGAGAGTTAATAATGTATTTACAATGTAACACAAATCGTTTTCCTTTTTTTTTCAGGGGCATCATATAAATCAAAACATGGATGATATTTTTTATGAATCTAAGTATCAAGCTTATATTATATGAGTAGTGCCAATAATTGATCATTAGCCATTCATTTATTATTTATCATAAAAATATAAAGATAAAAAGTTTTTTTATCTTGCAACCTTTGAATCACAATTATTCAAAAGTAATCATCCAATAAACTACAGTGAATGAGTTCTTTCTAAATATACCGAGAAATTATATGGTCTTATTATTTCTTGGCGACTTCAACGAAAAAAGTATTAAAATATATATACGTTTAGTTGATAAGCAACAAACAGGCCGTAAATTGCGCCACACTTAATGGTTTTATGGCGGCCAGTATTATTTTTCCCAAGAAGGAAACGCCATAAATCTTGATGGTGTGGAAATTAACCATCAAAATTTTAACGAAGACATGAAAAAATATTATTTCACGGATCGTCGGATTCACAGGAATCATAGCTCTGGCGCGACACGATGCAGTGCTATCGTAACACTTAGTTTAATATTATAATATTACATTAATAGCATACTGCCCATATGTTTGTAGAGAAGGTTGAGCTTTTGAAGTCAATTCGAAAATTCTACCAATTGCTTTTTATGATACGGTTTCAATAAAAGTTTTCTTATTCTTTAATGGGTAAGGTCAATAAGAATTATATATATGCCAAGTCTACTCTAAAAGTTTAGGATATGGCCGTACATGGTGTGAATAAATCCACTTCAAAATGTCAAAATAAATTTTCATACATTTTTTTACAAGAATCGATTGTCAATTAACTTAATGGGCATCTAAACTTATATGTAATTTATATTATACCATGTTCGCTCTCGACGTGGAGCATATGGATCTAGACAGTGTGAAAATATCCACTTCGAAAGAGGAGTATATGGATCTCCGCAATGTGAAGACGTCTTGACAGATTATTCTTCACGAGAACTGTTTATCAGATAATCAGTCAACCCGATGAGCATCCACTGAACTGATTGAACATAACAAGACGATCACAACGTCTAAGCACTAAAACGATTGAAGCTAAGCTCTGTCGGTTAAGAAAACTCGTACCGTGGCAGCTTGACATAACGAAGGAAAGGAATTTCATAAACGAAGCAAAGGAAAGCATTTTCACGACGCGAGCTTTACAAAGAAACGTGATATTATTTTCTATAAACTTCTTACAGTGGTTTTATTTTCGAGATTGAAATAAATTGAATAGAAAATTTAATTTGAAATTAAGAATATTACTAAAACATCATCATTAATTACCTGAATTAATTCGCTACCGGATAAAGATATTCAATTAAATATAGTAAATTGGGTGGCATATGGTAATGGTTGGTATTTCTACAGATTATTTTATCAATCTAGAAGCTTTTCTTTAATTCGATATTTTGTTACTAAAGAATACCACTGAATGGCTAAATTTATCCGGCAAGTATCTTTTAATGAGCTACATTTTCTGCCCATTTTTAATTTAAATACACTAATTTTATATTCAATATTATTTTGGCTTACTAACAGCAGGTTTCAAATATAGCAGTTGCATAAAAATTCGTTGAAGTTTTGGTCGACAACCAATTTAATGATTAAAGTAGTGTATCAGAATCTATGTTTTTTTCATATTTTGATATCTTCTGGTATATATATAAGGGTATATTTATTATTTCAAAGATTCAAACTCATTCATTATTCAAATTAATTACGATGATGTTAAAATTTAAAAGTAATATGTTGATTTAAAAGTGACAGTCCCAATGCCTTATGAAAATCTCACGTTGATACTGTTTACCGTTTGGGAGAAGTTTTTGTGACAGATAAATACAAATATTGATCATTTTTTATCTGACATAGATTTTAGTAAATAAATATATTACATCGGGAGCCTGAGTTTAAAAAAATCTTATTTTGATCGGATGAAAATTTTCTTGTGGATCAAATTTTATATTTCAATATTTTGAACACGTTTAGATGTGACGACCCTTATCAATGGATAAATTGACAAATTGATAACTGAACATTTATCGTCTCTCTTATAATATAACACAATTATTTCATCCCAAGTTCTGTTAGGTTGGTTCAACTAATTTTTCTACCAGCTTTATTTATAATCAAGTTAGAGTGTTCAACATGATGCAGTTAGTTATCATGTGAAAATATTTTCGTCGCTTAAAAAAAACTTTTAATCTCAATTAAATCAACCAGAGATTTTAGCCAACCACGGTAAAAGAAAAAAAAATATCTTCCACTTAGATTTTGCTCAATCTTCATATAACGTTATCAATATAAAAGCAATGAATTATATAGTAATATAATCACTAAATAACTTTCACACAAACAAAATTTGAAAAATTATAGTCCCGTATGCTATGATTTGAATAATTGAAATAATATTCCGGCATAAAAATGTGCATTTTGTATGCAAAAAAACATGTTAAGGTGGTGGTTCCGTAGTCATTTGATATGCGCACACTTCAATGTAAGAAGTTACGGGCTCAAAATTAACAATTATATATAATATACAAAATAATTGGATATCAAATAAATTTAAGAATTGATATAACATTTTGAGTGCACAATTTAAATGTTGAGAACCGTTACAATCACTATTTGAAAAGCTAGAACTTTTACTGCATCTACTTGAAAAGTTTTCTCTTGTACGGAAATATAGCGTGACATCGTAAGTAATGAATAACTTATACTCATTATAACAATTAACAATTATGAGTTACATTAATATACATACATGTATATTTTTCTATTGTTAAATGTCTTCATTCTGATAAATTGAACAATTGAAATAATTTAGCTTATATTTTACAGAACTTTACCTAATAGTTGACACTTTAATGTGGCAATATATATCTTTAACGACATAAACTTTCACACACATGACATGAATATATAGTTCGATAAAAATTCAAGCGCTTACAGGTGCATCAGAAGTTAGTCTTCTCGAAAGTGCTCTTCTAAGTAGCAAGCTTATTTCAGTCACGGTACTAATTAATGAAACAATGTATACCCTTAGTAAGGCGTGCATAGGGAAAATAACAAACAAGTACCTTTTTATTTATGCTTTATAAATTTGTTAGATAATGGATACATTAAACTTTTTAAATGAATTTCATCAAATCAAATTTCGAATAAAAAATGTAGTGGAACATTTAGTTCAAAAGTTTAAGTGTTTGAATAATATCAAATAATTTATGGTAACTGTTGTACATGAAAATTGTTTTACAGTAAAACATGAAATATATAGAAAACTATATTATGAGTAGTCCAATATTTTTAAATAGTTCAAAACTTGCATTACAATATAGATAATTATACACAGCAAGTTTGTTCCAGTAGAAAATTCTCTTACTAATTTTGTCTCCTCAGTTAGCGGTGTTGGTAGCATGCGCGCTTAGTAATCCAGAGAATACGGATTTGAATCCTTATCTGTTGGATTTTAAAAATTCGAAAATGCAGGACCAGTGAATGTTGAGCAATTATCTGCTAAACGATTCTTGTGAAAAATAATCTGTCAAGACGTCTTCACATTACGAAGATCCATATCCGTGATCCATTTACAATGTAAATATCTATATGCTTCACCTTCGGAGCAAATATTTTATGAATATATATATTTATACACCAGGTGCATTAATTAAATAAGCCACCTATCATTTTTTAAGGAGGAAAGAAAGCTTTCGATTATCCATATAACCGCCGTTAAACTAAGAAATCCAAAGTTCAAGCTAGTATCATGTCTATTTGCAATATCCGTTCCAAATATCAAACACGTGAATCTCAGCAGTAGAATGTAGTTGATAGACTTTTTTGTAATACATTTTTCATCGACCAAATTCTCAGCATCAGATCATTCAATTTTACACTTAGATTTTTTCGGGATTTCAACAAACGACCTCTGCTGTCTAAGCACGGAGGCTTACTGACACGGTCATTGAGGTAGCAGGAGCCATATAAATTTCAATACTTAAATCAAACGATTAAATATATATTTTCATATTATTTTTAACATTTTTTAAATATAATTAAAATTTGAAATTTAATTTTTGCATAAATTATTTTACAGGACGTCACTGATTCTAACCACCATTTAGCTCCATACTTAAGAAAACTAATTCAGAAGAAATTTCGATCAAGCTAACCTATGTAAAACATAATGCTTAGTCTACATTTCATGCTATATAAAAGGTACTACAGGAATTTTAAATACGATAGTGTTTGGAGTATATATAAATAATATGTATATCTTTCATAAGCACAAATATTTAGCATCGACATGCTAAAAAAATAAAACATGGATTTCATTTAGCACTTAACTAGATTTTACATATTTATAAAAAGTGTTTTATTTTCTGGATTGTACAGTGTTATTTAATTATATACAATAATTAGAAAGATTTTTTATGATTTGTAACTTTTACCATTTAATCCATGTAATGTTTTTTTCTCTTAATTTTTGTTTTACTATGAGGGTTAGTTGATATCAATCGTTGTTAAGTCCACACATTTTAAAACATGATATTTTATATACGTTTAATATAGTATCCAAATTTTCATATGACAATGCTCTTTAAACCTAAAAAAAATTACTTTTTAAATATTTAAATCGTGTATAAAAATCACAATATTTTTCAAACTGATGAAGTTGCTGAATTAAAAATACTTTTTTGTACAAAAATATTTTATATTTTGTAAAAAAAAG
>JAGVSQ010001923.1:0-10223 GCA_022683975.1 Rhyacophila evoluta | reverse complement strand
TACTTTTTTTTACAAAATATAAAATATTTTTGTACCTACTGCGGTTATAAGAATCTATCATTTTGTATATATCAGTCAATTCATTAATCTTCTTTATACATACATACATTTTACGTTTCTTTAGCACAATGTTACTACTTTAAAATAGCCTTATCAGTATTCTAAATATATTTTATAGATTTATCTAACATAAAGATAAATCAAAATAAGCGACATAAAACTTAAAATAGCAATATAAAATATATATTTCTTCCATTTCTTTCATGTCTGCTCCCTAAGTAGAGGATATGGACACATGATGCTGTTTCCAAGAATCTCTGTCACCCACCGGTATTCATGCACCGTCCCAAGTCATAAGTCCTCCCGCAACTACACCGAATTCATTATATATAAAGTCCTTGCAGGACGTCTAAGCTCGATTAGTTTTAAAAATAAGTATGTTAGGTTAAGACTCTCTTCAGACATCCGCAATATAATATATTAAGTTTCATTCGGATGGAACTTATCGACATGCGAAGAGATGTTGTTGAATATAGGTTATTGTACTTATTGATATTACTATTGGGATATTGGAATATAACATACATAGCTTTAAATATGTTAAAGTAATTAAAATTCCCTAATTACTAAATCATGCATGGATACTAATATAAGTCTATAATTATTCCCCTGTTGTGAATATGACTCTTTTCATTACTGTTAAAAGTTCATAACCATTTGATTTTTTTCTCTTTCAGTAAAAGCTTTCACTCTAGCGGTCTACTCTAAGCACTGAAATTAAATTTCTCACATTCAGTAAAATAATTGGGCCCTCTCGCAGACGACATGAATATTCTATTAAAATAATTGTTATTACATCTGCAGCGATTATGTATATGAGTATCCGCGCTCTGCTCATGTCATAAAAAGTGTGAAGTTACAGGAAAAGCTTTGGGTATTTGGGTAAATTCCACTAGCTTTAATGCTGTTGTAATTATATGTGTATTATATATTATCGTTTCGAAAGTGGGACATATGGATTTAAACAATATTACTATGACCACTTCAGAAATGGAAAACATAGACAAACATATTTTTAAGACTAATTTTTATTTTTTAAAGTTATTGGGCATTCAGTCCTGCATCTTTGAATCTCTATTACATCCAGCAGCCACAGGAGTCAATTGAATAATCTCAAGCTTCAATGAGGGCACACTAATCTACCGCTAACTTACTATACCAGGGAAACTATTGTGATAAACATAAATATTAATTGTTTTTAAATATAACTTAATAATTAACTTGGTAATATTTTTTTAAGTAGTAAGATAAAGCATTATTACGTACAATACAGAAACAGTTGTATCATAATTTGGTGAAATTGAAAAAAAAATCTTTAAATCACGTTGATCACAACATTACGATAACTCGCTTTTCCATTATATAATCCGTCACATTAATTTAGGCATATACCGTGATGTAATGAGTATAAAAAGTTTTTCTAAATACCAGAAATCGACCAACAACATCATTAAAGGTCTTGGATGGCATATATAACAATTCAAACCTATTTAAGGATATATTCAAAGAAGCATTCAAGGTTGCCAAGCAAACCGCATTTTTCAAAGCTAAAAAAGTCTCGCATAAAAAATTAACTCTTTCGATTGACTATCAATTATTTTTTTCCCTTCGAGAAGCACATTTTTTTCAACCGATATATGAAAATACTCTCATTAGACGTGATTGATATCCTGCAATTTACCATATTATCATACATTTACTTAGAAACAAACCGTGATATTATAATTACAGTAAAATATTGATAATCGGATACATATCGTTTACTTTAAACCCTATTATATAATTATAATGTAATACGTATTGTCTGAGATGATTATCTTCTAAGCTACTTAAGTCTTTGTGTATTGCGAGTACATTTATCTGCCACATATATCAGATATGTGAACTTAGGCATTCATTAGGCGTTTATTTATATGTATTTGATATTGGTATAAAACTGCGAGATTCAGATCTTTGCTGACTGTAATCAAAGTACGTGCACTTACCAACCAGGCACCGCAGTAATGAATGTACTATACAATTAAATATTGAAAATCTTTTTGAAAAATGTTTCGATATGTTTCTATGGCGTATAATATAAAACTAGTGATCAATAAAAATTTTGATTGAATAAAAATAATCAAACAAAACGATGAAATTTTAAAACTGTTAAATAACCAGATAACAAAATGAACCAGTGTATTTAATGAGCAAATTTTAAAATGGATCCCAAAACAAGTGTCAAAACAAAAAAAATGCCACGCCACCAAAAAAGTTTTAAATTTTCATTGTGATTAATTAAAAGCGTACATAGACACCCCCAGGGATTTTAAAGGGTTAAATAAGTTATAAAAAACTACGCTTAGAATTATACCGCTGAGAGACTGTTCGTAAATGTTTCGTCGCAGTGCTTCTCAAGTGTACTGAGAAAGCTTTTTCAATTTTATTTCCATTTTCAACGCCACTTTATTAACTAAATACTATTTTTCGATTTATTTTTCTTGTTGAATTTTATTTAAAACTTTCGATACTAAGTGACCATTTATCGTTGCTATGATAACAGCAAGATATATAATAACGACGATTTTTCGTCCTTTTCCTTCGAGCTTTTTTTAATGCCGCACACAGCGAAAGAAATGTAAATATGAGAATGGAAAATAATGCAATGTTATGTTTTAAATCATTCTAAAACTATTTACGAATAGTAGTTTTTTGTTGTGCTTAAAATTTTATAAATTATCAAAGTAGCCAAAAAGCTAATGAAAAATTTCTAATTGTTATCACTTTCAAAAGTATATTATAATTTAATTTAATAAATTAATAAGTTCATTGGTTGTTGCAGAAAGTTACAGATCAAAGTTTTAAAATAACCTCACAATTATTTAAAAAAAGCTTTTAAAACTAATATTTATGGTTGAGCTATCAATTGATGAAAGATCTCTTTAACCCAATAATATTCATGTAGCGTGCGTGTTTTGGTGGTGGAGATAGCGTATCTCACAGCCACTAAGTTTTCAAAGAGGCAGGACTGGATACCTAAAGGGTTAAACAGTCAGCAGATAATCGATTCGCGTAAAAAATAAACTAGTCATATAGATTCAAGGACTTTACACGATAAATGGAAATCACATTAGTGACGTTATCATTACATATATATTATCCGTATAAATAAAATATATATTTATTTAATAAATGATTTGTTAAATATTGAATCTATGATAAATGATAATATTGGATGCATTTATAAATTAATTATAAGTAAAGAAATATTTTGAACTACCAGAACATTGGAATATAGAGTAAAGTGAGACTTTCTGGACTCACTTAAATCTTAAATCTTTTATTTATGTTTTTAGAGAAAACTTTGTATATTGTGTCGCTTGTCACATTCGATATTCGAAAAAAGTATGCAATATTAAACTATAATAACACTTTTATTCGAAAGTTTACCACATCCGCTTTGGAAGTGGAGTTTATGGAACTCCAGAAGCTTAGAAAAAATTCACTTTGAGAAATGAAATATAAGGATTATATTTGTTGGATTTCGACGGTACTTTTGTTAAGAAACAAGCCAGTGTCCAAGTCAGTCAAACAAGTTTGCAAACACGGAATATGTGCGAGCTAATTGTATAGGATGACAGATACCTTTCATCGCATAAATGTAAAAGTTACTCAATACATTGTAAGCTCCCATGTTTTGCGAGTCCCAGGTGAATTCCCCGTACCCTAGTATGAGGACCTCTCCATAGCTATGTTCAGATAGAGGGGGAGGATATAATATAATTAGGTTTCAGCACTCTTGATTCACCGCAATTCGCTTGATTGCGTTCAGCTCTTCGACATTTACTTATCCAGTTATATTTCCCGGGCTCCCGCTCTGGGGCCGAATCAAAACACGGGGAAATATAATAACGAGGGGCGAAATTTACGAAGCCTTATTTTCTTTGATAATATTGAACAGACGTTTAAATGAAGTTGCGTTTGACGTTCCGTGTTTTAAATTTGCCATTTTAAGAGGTGTAAAATCGAATGAGTACGCATTTATGGATCAGTAATTACTTTAGATGATTTATGACGCCACTTTTAAAATGTGTTATAACTTGTATGCCTACTTTAGAGAAGAAATTTATGTAACTTTTTTAAGTCGTAAAGCTCAAATAAGAGCTTTGAACATACAAAAACCCTAATATTTTAATACCACCATATATTACAATTTTATAATACTTCTTCTAATTTGTTTTATTACAAAGTAAATTCAAAACTATTGAAAGCTTTTCAATTCTGAAAAAATCTTTACACATTGAATGGAAAAACTTGCCACACACTATCATTAAATCTATATTGTTGATTCTTGCCCTGTTGGTCGAGTTGGTATACGCGCGCATTTGGGAATGTCTCACAATTTGAAATACAAGATTCAAGTCCTGTTGGCGCATTTACTCGTTGTTCTTCATATCTTCAAAACACAAACGCTGATTTTAGCAACTGATTCATAACTTACCGTCGTAAGCAAAAGTCTTACAAAATACATCATTACATAACAGGAATTTATATGTATACTATTCCTTAGAGCTGATATCGTCAGCAACACTTACTGTCCTGTGATGAATGGTGACTGACCAGTAATTATATTCTATTTTACTTCTTAAAATATGCTGATTTCAAGTTTATCATACTTTGTGTATTCGTCGTTAAAAATTTCATAATTTTAATTTCACTATCAAACAAAGACATTGATTAATATCGACAGAAAAAATATTTTGTAATAAATCTAAGACCGGCATGTGAATTTAAATATTGTATGACGTTAGTATGTGTGTTGGGCATCCTCTACTCACTCACTTGAGTGATGTTATTACGTCTCAAAAGTGAAGAGATGGCGCAATATGAGCGCTACATGCAGTATCAATATGTAAATGAAATCTGCCCTATAATGTCGGACTTCTGTTTCCACTATTTTTTTTTAATTTCTTATGTTTATTATTTTTTTATACATAGTAACATGATTTTAATAACACATTAAAAAAATTATATAGCAGATATTGTATAATTTGAATTTCCAACGTGAAATAACAGGACGTTTGAGGTCCAGCACCATTGTTTGGCGAGATACAAGTTGAATATCGTTGGTTTTTATATTATATTAAACATAATATTATTACATTAAACATCATTTATGTCAAATATTTAAAATTCGAAGAGTAAAAAATTTATGAAAATCCATTTCTTTTAAAACATAGTTTATTTTTTTGCAAAAATCATTTAAAATTCTATCTAATTTGGCATTCAAACTTTGGTGCTAAATTCCTTATGTGTCTAAGGTTCTATAGAAAGCTTTTGAATGTAAACTATAGATAAATCAACGTATATGTATATAATTAAAGTTTAAGCAAAACTCAGTGATCTAAAAACCGTATATGGTGTTTTTTAGCGAGTTTGTGTAATCTTTTGCAGACACACGTGAGGGAGAGCGTCTATAATCCTTCGCCGTCGAAACAGACCGCCGTCCGTCCATCCTTCGTAAGCCCGGAAGCCGGAATCACCCGGACTTAGTCCAGTAATCCGGTTAAGTGAAGAGAAATACCCTGAAGCAATCGATTCTTGCATTTGAGACTAAGCCGAGTGTTTACTAAATATATGGTAAAATGTTATCTTATTTAATAAAAAAAAAATATTTTAATTCCATAGATATATATACTCGGTAACAATAATTCATGGCACAATTCATCAATAAATATTTTATATTAAATAAGATAAAAAAAAAAGTCTATGACCTCAAAATCCGTTTAATAAGCGTCCGCGTTTTAGTGATGGTGGCTGTTAATTTAAATTTATACTACATGATTTTTTTAAATTTAAACATACAAGATTGAATATTTAACATTTTGGGTAATTTTTTGATAATCGACCCTCATAAAAATCTAGAACGTTATTACCAGTATAAAGACCTATGTAATTTACCCTCAAAGTGTGGTCGATAATAAGAAAAAAACAGTAGAAACATTTCCTTAAGAAAATAAATTAAATGTTTTTAAGCTTAATAAATAAGATTATGAAATAGTCGAGATCCCAGCTTACGTGTGTCATAGTGTCTATACATAATTATAGATATAATGATAATTTTTTTTATACCAGTATTTAAGTCATCTTCTGCAACTGACAAACATTTTTCGTGGGGGAAATCTCTCTATATATTGATAATGCGACGACTAACATATTATACTCTATATAAAATAGTTGAAATTCATATGCTCTACATTCGGAACAAAGATGGAATATATAGGAACGTAACAGTAATTCTGATTGATAGTTTTTGGTAAATATTAGTTTTTAACACAAGGTTATTATGTTTAAATTCTATAAACTCCCATATGCATTGTTATCAATTCCTCTAAGCAACATCAACCGATATTTTTATTACAAATAAAAATCTGTATTAGATTTAATTCTTAAATTATATTGATAAGGCGTACAATTTTTGATATAGCTATTTAACTATTTTTGGGTTTTTCCCAATATCCACTTGCAATACACAATACGATGAACAATCTCTAAGACTCCCCAAAATGTTTACATTATCTATGCTAGCTTGCAATATATTACTCTAAAAAATACAACATTTATGCAGTATTTATGCAAATTCTCATACATCTTATCCACCTGACTTAAAAAAAAATATAGGCCAAGTTAAAACTCAATGAAGCATCTACAGCACGTGCTTAAGTCTTTAAGTTCAATTTAGTAATGTATAACAAAGGTCTGATAACTTTACTGTCAATTGTATAGTATTTTCTTGTTTCAAAGTTTATTGATATATTTCATACTTCATACAATAATTTATAATACATCTTTCCTGCTCATCCCGTACCATGATAATTTGAAAGTTTTGCAGCGAACGTCGGGTGGGACAATTAGCGCGCAGCTAGTTGTGAGGTCGATTCATTTCTAGCGAATGTGGGTAAGCCCCTAAAACCATACTCCGTCGACGCTACCGACGCCCGGAAAAGCCCTGATGCGTTGATGGGGGCGCCCCTTTCTCATCAACCGGCGCGGAAAATTCGACGCGTTCGGTTCCTATAACAGGACCGTGGTCAAGAACACTTTTGAAGTACACTCAATCTCATGCAGTTATTCTACTCACAATAACGTAGCTTTTTTTATTATGGGGATTTTTCTTCTTTCAATTATTTTCTAGGTCAGATGAGTCTCCTCGGTAGCGTGGAAGTTATCGCGCACGCCTAGCAATTCGGGAAATACAAATTTGATTTCCAAATCTGTCGAATTCAAATAAATCCGAAAATGCAAGTTTAGATGTCGGGTTGAGTCATTATCTAAAACAATTTTCGTAAAATATAATCTGTTAACTTTTTTACATTGTGTAAATCCATATGATTAAACATGAGCCCACGTCTGTTGGATTTATTAAAAATGCAGGACTGGATGTTATTTGGATTAGAAAATTGTCTAATTACTATTTATTGTTAAAAATAATCTTTTAAAGCATGTCTTCATATCGCCGAAATCCATATACTCCACTTTCACAGCAAACATTTTAAAAATTCAGATATTAGCTATTTTTTTTAGATGACTTTTCCATTCTTAGCGTGTAGATTGAGACAGTTAGAAAATCAGTATTCTTTTATCATCACTGTAAACATATATCGGAGAAGATATCAAATTTTGACAATATATTTTTCTTATACAGAATGACTCTTATCCAATTTATCAGTCATTCCGTCAACCAATCTTAATTGACTACACACTGACATCGTTGTACAACTCGTTGATAACAACTTTATACCATTCTGTTACTATGCAGTCATTTTCTTATATGTATTGTACATACCTATATATCGTCGCATTACTGGCAAAAGACGTTAAAGTAAAAAAGTAAGTTTTGAAATAATCGAGTTTTAATGGTTTAGCCTCTCTGTTAAATACATTTTACGACAATTTCTTAAGGTATAGTGATTATGCTTTCAGAAATTGTTGTAAAATGTATTCAACAGAGAGACTCAACCATTTAAAGTCGATTATTTCAAAACTCACTTTTTTACTTTATCATATTTTGCCAGTAATACGACGATATATACGAGTACATATAATATAAAGATGATTTTTCTTTTTTCCAAGAAATTTAGCAAATTTTATTTGATGTTTTATTATGAGAATGTAATTCCATCCCCTCAATTATTTTTTTAAACCTACTAAAAGCTTTTAGGTAAACATACGTCAAAGAAAAGTAGCTTTCAATATTGCTAAAATAATCTTTGACATACATGTTAAAAATATGCATCAATAACTTATAACCGATAAAGACAGATTTATGTATACAAGATTACTTAAATGAAACGAAATATATTTAAACTTGCGTAGGCTTGGGAAGTGAGTGCAAAAGTAGAAGACAGAAATTTTCCATTAGTGTTTTTGTATTGCAATGATACATTGTTTATAATTCGGACCCTTTTAGAGGACAGTGTTAACACTATTGTTCGTTTTCTAAGCCGCTTTTGAAATATCTAACAATACTACGTAATTTACATATCTTTTTTTTGTGTATGAAATTATTATAAAACGTATTTTTTGCCTTACAATTAATTTACTTTATTTTTTCAATTAATGAGTTGATATTATTTAAAAACTACATCTATATGGACATATACCACAGAAGATGTATTGACGAATGTAACATTTTGAAAAACATCGTAATAGCCAACATACTAAAATAAAAATGTATAAATACGAATGTAGCATGTAGTATGTAATTATAGCATAAATAGATTACTAAAAAAATATTGACTAACACGTTTTTTAAGTTTACTAATAAAACCATTCATACATTATCAGCTGGTTTTTGCATATTAACACTTTGACTGCGGGCCACTTTTGGCAAATTCGTAAAATGCGCTTAACGTTTGCGTAAATTAGCATAGTTTCGAATATTTTGATATTTTTTATTTTTAGTACTCAACATTCTATGCAGAATCAATTTATCAACATTTCAATATTATATTATTGTCACTGCTTATATAATTATTACTTAAAACTAGGATAGTGCTGATTTTTAATGCTTGAGAAAAAATGTTATCGTCATCGGCATAAATAAACTCACCTTAAATTTACGAAAATATTTAAAATGTTTTTTTATGAACTAAAAAAAAGTAAACTAAGGCAAATAAGTCGATTTCGGTCGAAAATGATAGTCCAGGGTAAGATAACTTTAAAACGCCTTAAATTGATATGAGTAGTGACGATATTTACAAAAAATAGAGCCAATAAGATTTCTGGTTTTCGAATAAAAATGTAGTAAAAGTCTTTGACTACAGTTGGCAGTCAAAATAGTGATAGTATAGTACGGGCAGATAGCCGCTAGAATACACAATCACGTAATATTACGGCTCCCGTAGGCCAAGTGTTAATAAATTAAATTTGTAAATTGTAGCAAATAAGAGAATTTTGAATAATTTTACACTCATCCAATATGGCTCAAGCCAAGAGTATCTTTTTAGAAAAATGTATTTAGTGTATTTAAATTTAATACACAAACCCCACATGCGAGACGCGTATCATTTGAAAATGCGTCTTCTTTCTCTATTTATTTACAAAATACGAAAGAAAAAATATGTTTGAAGAGAAGGATCAGCAAAAGTTTGCGCAAAGGATATGAAAAATTTCTTGGCATGTATATTTGTGGTCTTGTAAATTTGTTTCTTTCTAAGAATCATATTTTCTGAGAATATCACCATATGGCGCTGCATATTTTCGGCTTTTGTATTTCTTTTCGACTGTTTTTGAAACCTTACCATAGTACCAACCCTTTCTAAGGGTTTTATATAACCAGCTTATGCATTTCAGCTTAAATCAATATTTACTGATGCTCCAAAAAATACATTTATATTAAGGCTTTTTGAAACATGAATATGTTTATTTATAAAGTAATTATCTTTAAATAATAAATGAAAATTTTCATAAACATAATATTTATTTGTCAGCTTGGTAGACAAGTAGTGCAGGTAAAAATTTCATAAATTCATAAAATAATTTTGAAGAGAACGACTAGGTTAGATATAGATTTATCAATTGGATGGCCTTGCTTTTCCCTCCACCACCCGCTACGTCTCCACACCCGTTACCGTGGCGTAACGAACGTGAGGCGCTCTTCATAAGTGCCAGAAGTGTCCCAG
>JAGVSQ010001922.1:0-26746 GCA_022683975.1 Rhyacophila evoluta | reverse complement strand
CCTGAAAAGAAGTTCTGCAGTCGGCCATGGACCTGAATGGATCGTAGCGCCACATTATAATAATAATAATAGTAAATATCTGTAATAGCTGTACTAGCTGTACCCGGCCACGCGTTGCTGTGGCTCTGTCCGGTTAATGGCGCTGTTTTTCAAAATAGCATGTTTTTACCCATCACAAATGTGATATCAATAGATGTAGATAATAGTATATATATTTAAAAACACGCGCATATTCAAATGCAACGTTGCGTTAAAATTTAAAATCAATCGGTGAAAAACTTTCGGAGATTTAAAATTTTGAACAAACGAACATTTACATTTTTATTTATATAGATTAGTAAGACAATCAAGTAGGGTGAAGTTTTCCAATAATTTATCTTAAATATAATGGATTTTATTCAATTAACTGCCTTAGCTGGTACTCATGACTAAATTTACCGTTGAAGATTTATTACGAAACGTGTTCCGTTGATGAGTGTAGTTAGATTGTCAACGCTTTGTTAATTGATGTAAAACTTAAACGAAATAATTCCCAAAAATACTTCGTGCGGCGACATTATAATCAATTTATGAACGGGCGATTTTACAAATTAATTGAAAAATATTTCTTCAAAAAACCCGATAGAGCTGTCAACGCACAGTTTAAGCAACCGAATAATCACGCCTGGGATTGATTTTAAAATAAGAATTTCCAAGAAGATATCATATAAATAAAAAAATCTCGTACTTTTCCTATATAAATAAAAATTATTTCGACTAACTCTTTGTCGCTTTATTCAATTTAGATGAGAATCACATAGAAACAGTAATTATTAATATTATTTTAAATTAAAAAATGCAAATGTATGTAGGTTACCTGGCTGATACAAATTGAGCATACGAAGTGTCGTATTTGTTATTAATCAAAAGAAAAATATTTTATTATTTTTCGACTTTGTAAATTATTTGATTTTTTTTTTTAATTTGAAGCGGAGTCACATTTTTTATAGTTGATACAATCTTAGGATATGCACGGTTATTTTCTTGTTTAGAGCGGTATGTATGTACTTATAGAAGTGATGGAATGTTGTAGACGATATGACATTAAAATCCGATAGTGTGTGGTGAGCTTTACACTGTTTTATTGATAAGAAGATTTTTGAAGGTTGGTAATAGTCTCCGATATTTTTCTCATGTAGCAACATTTCTGGATGATATATATCTCATAGTGTATTACAAAATATGCTCAATGATTCAAAAGATCATAATTATGATGTGTGTCATTTTTTCTGTGGTCTTAGAAGACCGATTAATATTTTTGATGGAATTATGAAATATTGGCATTATATGGAAGATTATCGGCTGTGTCATGTGACGTCGGATGGATAGGTATGGGAGATGAAAAATATATGATGGATTGAAAATCGTTTTAGCCCCAAAAATATCGATGAGCTCATATTAAAAATAAAATAAAAGTGGACCTCATTAATAATGTTCAGTTTCATTTGCACATTAGATGTAATATTTTTATGATAATTTACAACATGGAAATTCGTCGGTGGGAGTTTAAAGAGAATATAAAAAAATGTTTAAACTTCATGCCGCTTTTGCTTACATAACATATTATTAGCGTAAACCTCCTTGCGCTTTATTATCCTGCCGTAAAAATAAACATTTTTTTACGGTTTCCGTGTGTCTGTCTGCCTGGTTGTATTTTATACAGCAAAGCTTTCGGCGGGCTGTTTCACTGTCATAGTGTTTTTGGCGCGAAGGAAAAATACTTGGATGCGCGTGACGAGTGCGCGCTCGTTTTAATATCACCTTGCGCGCGCGCATATTGCCAGTCTGCCCCTGCGCGCCACGTAGTGCGCACGCACAATAGGGTGAGGAACGACCCCGTTAGATTTATGCAATTGCAACACTTAAAATAATATTTAGTGAAAATCGTGCCGAAAATCCCGCGATTTAAAATTCGAATTGTATTTTTTTCAAAATCGAACGTTTACGGAATGATTTCGGGATAAAAAAATCGTGTTATATTAATTTGTGTGTGTGTGTTGATTAACATTATAATAATTAAAAAAAAAACTGTATTCCGATATTAATTATTGGCAACAATGATAAGTGTTAAAATGACCCAAAATATATCGGCTATTTGAAAATTTCGAATTCGTTCGAATATTCCAGAGACAATTAAAATGGGTTTAATTTAACGTATTCTCGTTTTAAAAAAATGTTAATTAATGTTGGTACATATTATTAAAGAGACGTGTAACCGATTTCCTAAAACATGTTTTTAAATTTACCTACTTCATCAAAAATGAAATCGTGTCTGCTAACCTGATATGTTTAATATGTGTTACCAGCGTAATTTACGGTATTTATTTTTCACAATATTTAATAGCTATAATCTATAACCAATTTCTTAATACCTAGTGTGGTATAAATTAACATTATTTTATGTACTTAATTTTTGTGTTGATGAAAAGCACTTCTTTTTTCAATTTCAAATATTAATAGATATAAAAGAAAATCTTAGTAATTTGTTACCGAGAGCCAGACAATGAATGGCACGTGAAGTAAAATTATTTTTGTTTGACAAATAAATTTAAGTAACATTGCATTTGGATACGAATTGGAAGGGTAGCCGCTTAATTTGTGCCGTTGGATGAGAGGGCCGCAATTCGTTCTGTTATTGAAAGTTGAATGATTTCTGATTGTTATAGTGCTTGCTATTTACAAGCGGAGTCGTAACATAAGTACGGATGTGAAACGGTGTATAATAATTCGTAAGGTAATATTTTTTTTTGATAAAAACACTTTTCTATAAAATCATCGACACACGACAAAGCATAGGATTAGTCGATAGTGAAAAAAATTAACGTGGACATATATTAAAAAAAAAACTTAATTTCACACGTTTTTTCCTCAAAAAAAGAATCAAAAGTTTGAAGGGGCTTTAAACCACTTATCATCAACCATCCAACATATTATCTTATTTAAAACGACACGTGTTTCGTCTAAGTAATAAACAGATCTTCGCAAGATTACTTTTATTATAAAACATAAACTTTGTGTGGTTGTCGTAGTGATGCAATATCTATTTGAAATTCATCATAAATTACTACCAATTTATTGAGAAGAAACAATTATGGCGTTATTTGAAATGCTTTAGTATTTGTGAAAAGCATAATAATTATAAAACATATTGTGTTAACGGTAAAGTCTATAGCTATAAGAGTTTACTCTGATTTGGTAGATATCTGATAGTAAATAATATCCACTCCAGAAGTAATTCACTTGCTTCTAACTATGCATTGTATTTATAGTATATTTTCTAACATGGAGAGACAATAAGATTGATGCATGCTCAGCAGCCGCTGCTGGGACGTTGCTGTCAATTTTAAAAACACCGCACGTTCGTTACCGTACAGTATACCAGCTCAGAGTAAACGGATAGTGTAAAGGAAAGCAATGTTCAGTCGATTGTTTATGTGTGGGCAGTATCAAAAGATGCACATTTAAATTAATGTCTTTGATACACGATTCCGTGCCTTAATATTTAAAAAAAATACAAGCGTGCTATCGATATACTACTCAAGTTCTGTGAATAAAATGATGACGATATGCTGTTGTATCTAGACTTATTATGTTATTTATAAATTTAATATTATTGCGTAGCTTATAGTAAATAGTATTGTGCACTATCTTTAAATAACTAAGAAACAATTCGTACAATAAGCGACAAACCACAAATAGACCTACCTTACAGGTAAATTTTACAGTTACCGATTGTCCTCCTTGAGTATAGACACTATTGAAATCAGTAGCTTTTGAAAAAAGGTTATTTTCGGTAAAATTGTAACTCGACTGTTTTGAATACAAACTTAATGATAGTTACCACCTGTGCCCCTTAAAGTAAGGGTACTACATATTTGTGAAGTATTTTATGGAAATTATTGGGCGGTTGTTTTACTACATGATTTTATTATTTGAAAATCAAAGCATAATGAGAAATATTTCTATTTGTTTATCAACATTTGTTTTGGCAATAAAGAAATTTTTAAATAATAAGCTAAAAGTCTACTGCCAGGAAGAGATAATATTAAATCCATTAAGTACGTAATTTAATTAGTTTGAATAGAATTAATGTCAAGAGATGAACAACAATTTTTATTTAAATACATATAGATATCTATGCTACATTTTCAAAACATATGATTTCCGGTTTATGGGAGAAAATAATTAAAGTATATATAATTGTATAAACTATCTAATTAATTAAAAACACATTTTTTTCAAACTACGGACTGTGGATATTCAATAAACCAATTCTATAACGAATGTATATCAAGATTATATTTATATGAAATAAAAATTGATGAAAAATAATAATTCCTGCTTACACGATTAAAGTTTACGTTAACATTCGATTCAAGAAATTAAAAGTAATTGAGAGGGAGAGTTAACAGATAAACGACTATGTTTAAAATTAGATATACCTATCGATAAAAACGTTTGTCGTATTGAGAAAATATTTTTTTATCGATGTCCTGATGTAGGCAGAAATTAGTGTTTGCTTTCTTTTCAAAGAATTCAGTGTTCACTTGGTTCACGATTTTTCAGTTCAGTTCATTATTATTTATCACGCAATTGCTTGCAACCAAGTTTCACCCTGAATTTTGATTATCTTAAACCATGTATGTTATAACGAACTTTGTATAAAACATGACGTTTGACTATTTGCTGTCTTCACATTTAAATTTAATGGCTTTAAGATAAATATGTTACTTTCATTGATTATTAAAATTAAATAGTTAAGTGGGTTATTTTATGACATTACTCTTTCCGGTAGCGCAGAGGCTAGCGTGTTCGCTTTGTAATTTGGGAAATGTGGGCTCGATTCCTACATCTGTCATTTTTTTATATCTTAAATTTCAGCACTGGATGCCCATTGGGTTGAGCAATTGTTTGACAAGCAATTTTCGTAAAAAATAATCTGTCAAGATATAATACAATTTGAACATGAACCAATTTTTACTTTATTGGTGCTGTGAAATTCTACTATTTTTTAAACCTTACTTAATTTTTATTGAACACAATTTTTACCATTGTGTTTGCTCTCGAAGGTGGAGCATGCGAACCTCTGGAGTGTAAATATTTGCCCTGAAAGATTATTTTTCATATGATATAGTTGTCAGCTAACGGCTCCAATCCATTGCATTTCCAAATCACTCATGTTAAAAGTGTGTTAATTTCTTATCCAGCTACGTGACTCAAGACCACGTCCGTCTGTAAGCACTTGTGTTTATCAATTCAACTACGGTGTATGATTTTGGCTACTTATTAGATACTGCTTACAATATTTTTAGAGCTTTTTTAATACCGCGTTGTAATAAGAAAAATATTAGAAATTAATTCGTTGTAAAGATATTATTATATTAACAGTGCTCTTATGTAAAAAAAAGATGTTGGTTGTCGTTCAATTTATTTTTTGTTTGTTTTAATTATTACGTGTTAAAAACCTACAGAAATTGATAGAATAATAATTCATAAACTTGAGAGATAATAGAATTAGTGTAGTCATCGAAAAATATTTCATAGTAATGTTTTAATATAGAATAAAAAAATCACATAAAAAAAAAGTTTATGAACTTGTTTTTGTAACAAAAGCTTACACATATAATGTACTTACATTGATAAAAATACTCAATACAATATAAATATTTTTAAAAACAATGAAGTGAAATAGTTGAATTAAAAACGCTACACACGTTTTTTTTGACAAGGTATTTTGTCAATGCGAGATAAAAGCAAAAAATGTAGGAATCCAAAAATGTCATATGATATTTTAAACATTTGATACAAGCTACCTCAGGCCATATGTAAATTCGATGTCCTTAAAACATACATCCTTCGATTAAAATTTATTTAGATTATTTCAACATGATAGTAGTGATGTCCATGCAGATACTATCAAACGGTTCGCTAAGACAAAACCCAAAAAATAGTCATAACGATTATTTGTTAATTTAATTCAGTCAATTATTTGTGTATTTTTAAAAACTAAATTACATTTTAAAGTGCTAATATAAAACAGTTTTCACTTAGTATCAATTATAGATCTGATCAAATTCGAAATTGAAGTATAGGTGTGTGTACTTTATAATTGTTCCATGGATTGGTAATTTGAGTCCATATAAAAATTCACATGCTATATTTCATATAAATTTTGGATTCAGGATTTGGAAAGTAATAGAAAGATATAAGTGTATGCAGTCACGGTAGATTTATAATATTTCTAGTATAGAAACGTCAGTCGAAAATTTCTTTCCAATATGTATTATATGACACGATTCTACACAATAAGGGATATTAATAATTATTTAGATGTATTCAGGGGTAAACATGTTACATAAAAAGTCACCGTCATTGACTATATGGACTTGTAAAAATACAAATGTGCCCATTTTGTAATGCAGTGCTTCTAAAAACTGGGAGAAAACTGGGTACTGCTTATTACCCATTTAACGTTAGTGTCTTAAACAGTTGGATGATTGAATATCAACTACACTCAGATATTGTAAAGATATCTGTGTATATTCAAATTGCTATGTATGATATATACTATACAAAAGATACCGTAATGGCACTAAAAACTTTGGAGTGTCACAAATATTCTGACTGACAAAAGACGTTGAAGTTAAAAAGTGAGTTTTGAAATAATCGAGTTTGACGTTTTTTGTTAAATACATTTTACGACAATTTCTATCAAATAATATATTATACTTTAAGAATTTGCCATAAAACGTATTTTACAGAGAGACTCAAACATTAAAACTCGATTATCTCAAAACTCACTTTAACTCTAACGTCTTTCGCCAGTAATACGACGATATTTTAGTTTTTATCCATACAAAATTTATATAAAAATTTCATCTTGCATGCTTTAAGTCCGACTGCAATTCAAATGCTTAATACATTGAGATATATGTCCGGTATTTACATACGTAGGTAGTCATTCATACATTAGTGAATCTATGCCTTGTAATTAATACGCAGAATTATTTGTTCAATTATCGAGGTAGTTTAAAATTTATTGAACTGTGTTAATGGTGACATAATGATATAATTGTTATCAAACGGTTCGAGCTGGCAGTTTCGGAAGGGACATCACTAAGTGTAGATACCTGGATATTATTATCCAAAACCAACTTCCCACTAAGATTTCGATCTGGGAATAAATACTTCGACCAAAAGCCTCACCAATTCGTATGACTTCGATCCCTAAATGGCTTCGAAATGGTTTTGTAAATATTTTACTTTAGGAGAAGTGTGAATAAAAATAAACTGTTGGGCGGGCAGGATACTGAGGTGTGAAAAAGGCGGATTGCTCTTCTAAACCGCGCTTTTGTCAATACTGAAAATTGGGGCGCATTTAGTGAACCAGAAATGAAATCATTAACGTTCAAATATTTATTATGTACTAAACACGGTAAAAAATTCTCATTTATGTAATGTTAAAAAAATACGTTAAAATTGTGTTATTACATAAAAGTCTATTAATGGTCTAATATGTAATTTTTCTTTTCACTTTTTTGTCTGTTTGTGTGTCTTAGTCAAATATGGAAAGTTAGAATTCGGCCTGTTCTTAAATGAATTATTTTTTTTCTATAAATTCACAAATGTATAATTATATTTTAAAATAAATAATTTAAAAAAGCATGAACACTAACTAATTAAAATTGACATTGACTACTACCAACACGGTAGAAGAACATACCTACAAAATAATTGTTATTTAATTATAATTTGAAAATTATTGAATTTTATCGATGGCTATTTCAATTGTCAAACAATTATGACAAGAAAACATTTATCAGGTTAATTCTAAATGAATTAAAAAATAAATTTTTGTGATATGAAATAATTTAGTAATTACGTGTTTAATATGGTTCCACTTGGCTAAAAGTATGCTGGGTCTAACTTTATCATCGACCGAAATAAGTCTTGCAAATATTAATGAACTTCTAATTTGATAAAATATGATTGTAATAGATTAGACTTACACCGGATTGTTTTTCCAATCAAGTTAAAAAAGTCTACATTATAGAATAAAAAAACTATACAATTAATAATGTTTAATATTACAATATTTACTTATTTCTGGACGTATATTTATTATACAGTATACATATTATGAAAGACAGATTTAAAATGAAAACATTATGGCCGAATGCTTTAAATGATAAAATAATTTATTTTTTGTTTATATCTATGCATAGTATTATATTACATTTTTAATCCGATATATAAAATCTATATCTCCAGTAAATTGTTTCCGTTATCAATTGAAGACAAACCAGTAAGAAAAAATAAATCAAATATAATAAAAAATCTATTTGTTCTAATTTTATCTCATTATGTTCCCAAACTTTCACAAAGCTCAACTCAACACATTTATGCACACCTCTTTCATAAATCATACGCTCCTCTTGAATACATGGGTGTTCTCATAATCTCACGTACCTACCGCTGCCCCACGGAGGTAGTCCAACTTCGAATTAAATTATTTGTATGTCAACGTATTAGTTACACTTTTTAAAGTTTATCATAATAAATTCAAATTAGTTGCTTTATGTCGGACAGTTTGAGAAATATTTTAAAATATTGAGTAATGAGTACAGAGGTAAACTTATACATTTATCACGAAATAAATTACGATGTGTGTGGCGTGTCGTACTATCATAATAAAAAGCGATTTCGGTGGTTTTCCCTAGTTTTAATTGGTCTAAGCGTTATATAAATATAAAAATACGTAATAAATTAGTGTTGAATGGATGTGTAATTGGCATAATTTATTATTGCTGCCAAGTGTTTCAGTGTTGTATGCTTATCCTCCCGGCTACTGAAAAGACATTTCTTTCTTTCATTTTCATTTTAATACCTTGATATTTACATCATTGACTAATTTGATAAAACAAATTTAATTTATTCAAAACTGAGTGAGTCAATTTTAATCAATGTTTTTTAAAAATAATATCACTATTTTCTGTTTCTTTAAGCATTATTATTAATCTCGTTTATGAAGACATTTTCAAATGAATAAAAAATACAAGCAAAACATAGTTAAATATACAATTTTGGCAAGTGTCTACTTATCAGTTTTTTCTAACATATCCATTCCGGTGCAGCGTATGTTTTTTGACAAAATAAAAACTTATCTTGATTATTTGTCAGCTAATTGCTCAACTTTTTGACATTTTAAGTGATGTATTTAAACATTTCAAAATTTATAAGCAGTTACGAGATTTAAACCTGCGAAATCCGATTACCAACGTAGCCATTGAGACGACGAAACACTTTTTTTTCCGTTTCCGTTCTGAAACTAAATGGATCTTCGCAAGACTTGTCTTTATATATTATTTATCACGAGAATTGGTTGTCAGAAAAAAAGTCGATAGGCATCCAATAGTGTATTTTCAGATTTTTTTTAAAATCCAGGAGATGTAGGAAACGAGCTCGCATTCCGCGGATGCAATACACGCACGCTAACCTCTCGGCTACAGGGTAGAATTTATTATCAAAACACAAAATTAATTACCGTCAGAGACTATATCAAAGCAATAAAATGAAATGTAGTTATTTAATTTCCACAAAGCATGCTGTAAAGACTGTTTGAATCAAGCCTTACATTAATTGAGGTTAAGACGATTTCATGTTATTGATATTGGTGTTTCTTATCGATGAACGTTACTTGTCTATTACGGTGTATCACTGGCTTTAATTATTTATGTGACTACTTATCGTGATATCGACACGTCTGGAAAAAAAACGTCAAATTTAATAACTTTCTTTTTCAATGATTAGCATTTATAGTTAAGTATGAACACATTTTCTCTTCATTAGCAATATGCACTTTTTACGTGCAGATCTTTATGGCAGGTTATTTCATAAAATAATATAAAAATAATTACATTCATATTTTAGAAATTGTCCTTAGTTATTTGATGATAAAACAGCAATAAAAACATCGTAAAATATTTGTTATCAGTTTATCTTTAGAAATTTCAGCAACGCATTTCTTCAAATTGATTTATTCTTCATTAAACTTGAAAATAATTTTTGTTATAAGTATTAAAATGTTTGATATAAAAATGACTCTTTTTGATGCATCAATTTAAATAAACTTTAACCTAAATATACATATCAATACTACAAACATGACCATTCTAAAACTGTATATACCATCGTAATATGAAGATTTGTCCCGACACTTTTTTTATAAGAATCGTTTGGAGTATGCTTACACTGTGGAAATCTTTGTGCTCCACTGTTGGTTCAGATATAATAAAAAATCCTAGTTTAAGTTATTTACGCGATAAAAAAAATCCTAAATAACGTAAAGTATTATTGTTTGAAAATATTGATTATTAAAATCGTATTGTTTATTTTTTCAACATTTTTAAAGCCTCTGATAGTTACTAAAGATTTCCTAAACGTTTGTATCCATAATTTGTCCAAACAGTCAAACTGTGAACACACTCATAAATAATTTAAAGGTTTCTTTTTTTATCGTTGTCCAAATATCCAGGTATTTAATATAGAAGGTTATGTCTCACGCAAGTTTCACTATTATGGAAGTTTCTCACTTCTAATGCATGATTTAATATTTTAAATGTACTTTGTGGACATCCAAATGTTTCACATGTATAGGATCATAAAATTTTCTTCTACCTTTAAGTATTGCTTACATATTGTAACATTGTCTAATCATAAATGTAATTAACAAAAGTAAAGACACCGATAAACCCATAGAGCTTAAGTGGTGCCTTTTATATTTAGCTATAAACGTTTTACCTACTGTGATTAGTTGATTAAGTGTATCGTAAATTAAATTTTAATTTTCGAAATCATTTAATAAATAAAAGAGTTCTGCAACACGTTAATCATATTAGAATAACACGTGTCATTCAGGTAATGTTATTTTAGAATTAGTTAATTTGTGCAATGTGCGTAGGCGCATCATGAGTCATGGAGTTAATTCTGTCATATAGTTAAGTTGTTATACAGTATACTATGCTACTTCTTTGCTGTTGATATGATGTCTCATCAAAGCTGCGTTTTATTATGAGTATTAGGTATTTTTATTAATATTTTTTTCTGCATCATTTATGATTCGGAAAACATCGATTAAATGACTCAGGGTATAGCGTCTTATATTTTAACAGAAACGACACACAGGTTGACAGTGTATATGATGCGTATAGTTTGTTACACTTCCTATAAATACTTTGGCATATAATGGTTGACATAAGGGATTGCAAATTTCGGGAAAATCGGAATTCTGAATCTGAATTTCAACATTTTCGGAATTTGGTTGGATTTTGAAATCTCGGATTTTTTTGAATTCCGGCTTGCAATCCTTAGTTGATATTGTATCGTTTTAATACAAGATATTAACTATATGCACCCGTAAATAAAGTCGACAGTCGACTACTAACTAGTTATTTTTTAATATAGGAAAAAGTATAAGTACCTTATTCCACAATCTATTAATCTGCCCGTCACATTTTCGGACATTAACATCCAAATTCATATTATTACTTAACAAAAAAGACGTGTTTCACCATTGGAGATGATTTAATTGTGATTGATCGCCGTTACCAAATTTTACATGTGTGATAAGTGTGACAATCCATCTTAATATCCATTTCATCACTGCCTAAATACGAAATTTGATAACCAATGATAATATCTTTTAACGATTTATTCGTTTAAATAACAAAATATTACTAAGTATGTATTGAATGCTTTGTTATGAAACAGAAACAGACTATTCTATTAATCACGTCGAACATTTTCACCGTATCAAAATTAAATAACCAAACTATGCTAAATCCCAGAAAGCTCTTATTTCTATTTTTATGATAAATAACGATTCGCATAGAATTACAACATTTTGGGCAAATTAATTACAAAAAGCTAAGCAGTCAAAGGATTCAAAATGGTGTTTCAAATCCATATTAATTGTTTTTATTATTATTTTATTTATTAATTTTAGAAGTTTTCAAAAATACTTTTAAGAATATGCTTGTCGAGACTATAGCTAAATTATTATTATTATTTAATGGCTTCTTTTTTCTAATTCGTAATAGTTTTTAAAGTGTTATTTATGAGAAATGTAAATAGAATATTTTAAATATATTATGGCTAAAACAGTGTGTGAAAGTGATTTAATAAGTATTTTATGAAAGTGTTAACTTTTGATTTTAAACATAAGTGATATTAATGCCAAAGCAATGGCGGATAATATTTGTAACTTTGTGTTCTTGGAAACATTTCATGTTTGCGAATCTCACGAGAAATAAACTGTGCGCAAAAGGAACGATATGTTTATACGACTGGACCAAACCGGAACGTGGAAATATCTGTGTTTGTGAAACCGGACCGGAGTGGTCAAATACCGATATTGATTGGATCGTTTGAGCGGACCGGAATACACAAAATCTGTGAGAAACTTGATGCGGTGTCATTTCCGTTATTTGATCAAACGACAAACATTCATAGATATTGGTCGGGACTGGCCGCGGTGGACCGGATAATTAATCGGTGAGTTACTACCTAAATTATTGTCTCTGGCACACCGGTTGGCTACGATATTCACTTGCCGTGATGATTTGTTAATGGGCTGAATTTATGATAGCGATCCAATTGAAGCAAGGATATTCATTTAGAAATTTAGACATTTTGAAATGAGGAATAACACACTTATATTCTTTGTGTAAACATTGAGATGATATTTCGAAATATTTATGAATATAACACAGTGTATAACAAATGGGACGACTTTAGCATTAACACCATTGGGCTGCGCTAATTTGTACATCGATGGCTTAAAGTGCAAATTTGATAAGATAATTTTTGAAAAATTTGAAGGAGAGTGTAAGTACTGTGTTATTTGTTTTAACGATTGTTTCGATAGGTATATAAAAACACATTTTAACGATTTACTCGTACAGCTGCTTACAAACGATTTATTTGTGATATTTATGAATTCAGAATAGCAGGGTTAAAAATATATTTTGCAGCGTAGGTTTCAGTTTTCAATTGTCAAATTTTCTAGGGGATGTTTTTCGATATACAATATTTAAATAACTTTAAATTGTCATATTTATACGGAACATACATATACCATGGTGCAAGACGATTGTATTGTTAAGTAATTTTCAGAAAAAAAGTAAACTACACTTTATGTCATCGACGTTCGTTTTTACCGGCAAGCGACCGTTTAATCCAGTGATCGCCAACCTCTTGAGCCGAAAGAGCCAAATATGAGTAACACAATTTAAGAATTATTTCGAGAGCAAGAGAAAATTCTAATTTCTTGTTATTTTAGGTCTCGCGCGTAAATTTTTTTACACTTCCTCCCAAAAAATCTGAAAAGAGCCGCACGTGTATGCACAGAAAGCCGCGGCTTGCTGACCCCTGGCTTAGACAATTGCCCGCAAACAATATTTATTCACGTCCGAAGAAAGAACACATGTAAAATAATAGTTTAATTTTGTCCAGTATCAAGACTATATTTAAATATCTTACACCGTACTTCAAATTTTGTTTTCAAACTTTTATTGGCTTGTCAATGAAGATGTTAAAAAACGTGTTATACTGTGTTGTCATTTAACATTATTATTTCAACATATCCTAGGAGTTTTTTCTGCCATTCTCTATAATAATATAAAATCAATTTCCGGATTCCAGGGAACAAAAATATCCGGGACATATGCCGTCTATGTGTGTTAGCTATTTTTTAGTATTACTTATAAATATAATACTTGTGGTCTATGTAAATACTATTGTACGAACTGTGCTTAATTTTTTGGTGTACTCTTTATTTACTTTCTCAAATCATTGCTATGATATCTTTTGAAGAACATTATCTGGAAGCCAAATGTCTAAAAGCTTGTGATTCGTAATGCTCTCAACATGTTAAATTAATAAAATTATATTTGGTTCATTATAATCAATATTTTTAAAAGATATACGTGGATTAATGTAATGCACGTAATTAATAGTTTTGTAAATTAGCATTGTAATATCATAATTACGAATAAGGAAATAAATGTTTACTTTATTATGAAGTGCCTGCAATGCACGAGAAATAATAAATACCGCATACTTTCGATTTTCTTCGTGACTAAATAATGTTCTATTCGATCGATACTAACGATTACTATGTACTCCATACCCCCCAGGATACGAATACAAGTAGTAATATGTAATTGTTTTTAATATGACACTTACCGATGTAAATTCTATTGAAGGCTTCGTGAACAAAAGCTTGTTTACAACATAAAAAGTTTAAATAACAAAGCTATCGATCGAGCGTGGAAGCCTTGCACTCGAGATTGAATAGGATATTAAATACGATTTGTTTCAGTTTTGATAAATGACAATTTGGGTTGAGATATTTTTACACCGTTTATACGGTGCTATTCACCTTTTTATTTTATATTTTTTAGAGAGTAAAAATATTCCTATAATTATACATTCTTTTATTACATTTTGTAAATTGTTTCAACTATCAATATTTAATAGAAATAGCATAAATATGCAGTTAAAAGTTTTACAATATTTTTTATTTTATATGAAGCAGACTAGCTGCTTTATTAATCTTCAAATTGCCATGTTCTCACACCGAATCATGGGATAACTGCGCATGATGCTCAAACCAGTTCGAATTAATATATTCTTCATAATACTGTGGTCAAAAATAATATTAATTTTAGATTTTTTTGGATTCGTGCTTCTTTCTTACTGTGTGAGAGAGACTAATTTGACGTTCTAGTATTATTATATTTTCCATGAAGTAAGGTTGCGTAATTGCAACGGCAGTTGCAGGTATGACAGTTGCAGCAGAAACAAGCCAAAAAATCATGCAAAATAATTTTTAAATTTTAGTCCTTTTTTTGTTTACTAAATAACAGGAATATTAATATTGTGTTGATACATTTATTGCATATACACTGGCGCTTGAAAAATCTCATACAAATAAATTCAATATGACGCGGAAGTTTGACACATAATTGGTAAGAGAATTCGGGCACGATGGTCTATCACTTTTTGTTGTTTTTTTTTTACCAAGCAAGGGGAATAAAATTGCAGATAAATTGGTGTTTAATTTAGTGAAAAGTCTTATACCAATGAATATAACGTGATGCGGAACACTGCCACATTTAAATTTCGAAAGCATTTATAAAACAGGTGAGAAAAGTAGTTCATATTTTTTATCGCTTTTCTTACAAAGCAACGTTATTAAAACTGCAAACGCTCGAGTGATAAAACTGATATTCAACATGGAGCAAAATTTTGTCTCATAAAAATGGCGTTGAACGTTAAAAAAAAGCACGTATACGTAACATAAGCAGGCAAAAGGTTTGCCTACTAATCGTATTATATGCGTACTGACATAGAACGAATGATTGCTAGAAAGCAGAATCCCCGAATCCGAGTGAATTACCAATCGCAAAGAATTTTTTTTCCGTCTAAAATGCGAAAACGAATGCTCGCAAATACTACTGTCTAAAAGAAAATAGCTTTTTCAAATTTTAAATCGATCAATCACTTTCTCCGGATCAAGTTGACAAGCTAATTTGAGCTCGTGGGATTACATGGATACACGTAACTCCACTACACATTTACTCACATTGTACATTTTTATTGGTTTATAAAAGGTAGATAAAAAGTATAATGGATATTTTCTTTAAAGTTAAAATTAAGTCAATTTAATACTAATATATTTAAGCGCTTACAGCTTTGTTTATCTGAAACATCTCATTTTTTGTATATTTTATAGAAACTCTGATGGATAGATTTTTGTACAAAATTTTTCACCATTCGTAATTCTGCCCCCATGATTCGTGTGCACGAAGTAGTTTGCTTTAACTGCTCCACAGCAGCTATGCCACTGATGCACAACTACACGGCACACTGCCGACAATTTGCCGAGCACGAGATAGCGCAAGCTTTCGCTCGTTGTACACACTGATCGCGAGCGTTTGCTCGGTAACGTTCGTTATTAGTCTATTAGTTAGTCTGGATGGGATATTATATATCCGCACCTGCTATAATACACCACTGTGAGATATTCGCGGTGGCTTATGTTAGTTTAAATGGTTGGCTGTAGCTTAAAACGTACTGTCATTTGACATAAATTACCGTTTTATTGAGTTACATTCGTACCTGCGATGGTCGAATCGTTCAGTTCTGATTGTAGGTTATTTCAATAAAACCATGTTAACATAATCATGTAAATAAAATAAACGTAAATAACGACAATTTATGTTTGATACGCTCTGTAATTTATTCCGAATACCGCATACTTATGATGACTTTTCCAAAAGAAAAAAAATAATCATTTGTACATACGAAAAAAAACACCTGTTAAATTAGGTAAGTTCTTACTACAATATGTCACTGCGTATATTTATCGCTTGTATTTGCTTTTGAAATAATAAGTAATAGATAAATTAAATTCCTTAGTATTACAGAAATAAGCCCATTAGTCAGAATGAGTTATAATCCGTTTAAAAAAAACGGATAATACGTATTTATTATCACTTTGATTAAACTGTCTACATGCTCATTAAAATGTTCTAGTTATGAAAATAGGAGGCAATAATTTAAATGCACCACTAAGAATTCGTATTAATTAGACTAATTTCAAATTAAAAAATGGTTTTTTTGATGTTATGTCCCACTTCTACGATTATGTGCCCAAATAGATAAGTGACCCATCGTAAATAATTCCAATATTAGGGTTCGAGTCCCGTAAGTTTAAACAAAACACCGTGTATGTATTTAGATATTATAAAGCACGAATTTTTAATGTTTTAGGTATTAGAATACTATTTCTATATGTATATCTGTTTACATTTTCACAGATATAAATTTATTGACCGGTGATTGGATAACAACTAGTTTTTGTGAATAACAGGTCGAAACATCAGGTGAAGATTCATATGATATGGTCTACTTGAATTTAGTTTTGAGTGAAGACCCAGTAAAAATAGTAAGTAAAAATACAGTGCTGTGCATGTGATTCCCTATGTAGATATTGTATTTTCACTAAGTAGAACAATAGTATATATTATTGATTTAAAAATATATTCAAAATATATAAAATTGCCTAAAAACAAGGTAGATGCGTTTAAGTATTTTATGCCGGAATTCACCATAGCGGTACGTTATTTTAAATAAATTTATTAATCAAACTGTAAGATACTAAATGGGTTGAGCGATTGGTTGTTGACAATACATTCTTGTGTAGTAAATATCTGTCAAGATCACACAAGATTGTTCATTTCATTTCAAATACCTATACATATGTATATTGTATATTATGTATAATATAAAAAATATACTTAAGTATGTAATCTTCAACTGCAGTGTTATTTTTCCGACTGTACCACTGATGCAATCAAAAGTGATTCATTCCATTGCATTGTTTATTCTGAAACAATATTAAAGACGCGAGCTTTAACAATCGTCAAAGTTTCATAACTTTCCTTTTAAAAAAATCTTGATATAGTCGATGATGTGTACATGAAAAATGATGACGTCACAAACATCGATTTAAACTTTCTCAAATGAGCTTTGTTTAAATTTATCTCAAAATCGACATGGAGGGTTGTCTATTCTTGTACAAATCGCCGATTCTAATCGACTATTGTCAATTGATGTTTTCGACAATATTGGAACACACTGCTATTAATATAATATTCACTGTTTCTACAATTTTATTTCAAACTTTTGAATCTTCACAACGATTTTGTTTTTAAATAGTATTTGTTTGCTTGTTGAGAGTTTGCTTTATTTTAAATCCAATTTTTTTTTACTATGTCCACCGCGAAAGTGGTGCACGTCTATTCACATTGTGTGAAGAAATTAGTTAGTTATATGAATCTGTAGAACGTGAAGACTTTAATTAATAAACTGTATTTATTAGAATTTAATATCGGATAATGGCAGGATCCATTGGGCATCCAGTCCTGCATCTGACTTTAAAATAATTCTAAGCTTCCGGCTGTCCAATTTCAAAACTTAGTGACAATTTCTTTCGAAATTCCGTTATTGCATTGCAGTGCATACACCACTATCTATTTTTAAATATAAAATCAATAAAAATCTAATATTGCAAACTTTTCGGAACTTCAAACGTTTGTTGGTAGAACATATTTCACGCTTGCATATGTTTTTTTAATCGCCCTGAACATTTTAAGTTAAAACATTCAGTAGGTGGAGCGGTGGGATTCTAGCCCGTAACCCCTGGCGCCAAAACGCGCGCGTTCTTCTCTCGCCTAACGGAAGGACATTAGTACGATACTAAAATTTAGGTGTCCCTTTCTAGTTAATGTGTAAAATAAAAATATGTAAGAACTCAGTTAAAAACTAATTTTTTGGACAAATTTTTGAATGAAGGTTTTTTTATGAACAGAGTTTTTGTCCTACACATTTTACGATGTTAAGGTAGACGTCAAGTTTTACGGAGATAATTTGAGATCGATTTTTAATTCGAGATCTAAATAAGAATTATTAGAATACTAAGTGTAACTGTAACTTGCTTACATGTAGAAATGATGGCATTAAAAGGTTATAATAAGTTTTATTTTGATATTATTATTTATTTTAATTTAAAGTAGCAACATTATTTCTTGATATCAATAAAAAAAATGAATACATTCATAAAGTTCCAACAAATTTATCAATTTATTTATTTTTGTATCATATACATTTCTTATCATGCTATACACCGTATTGAGACAGTGAATTATTTGTTTACAACAGGTAAAACAACATTGTTAATAAGATAGTTTTGATGATAACAAATTGAAAAATATATATTGATAACCGTGTTTCTTATCGTTCATGTGAAGAATTCAAGTAACTTTATCTTTAATTCCATGTGGATTTTTTCCCAACACCTTCCATAACATTACTTCAAACGTCATAGGTAATAATTGATTATTTGTTGCATAATTTAGTGAATAAGCACTCCGCTTCTGAATTGTTTGTAACTGAAGGTCGTAGGTTTAAGTTTCGCATCAGTAGAATAATCCATATACTTTTAATTTATTTAACTTATTTAATATGAAGTGCAACACGCGTGGCAAATATATTGAGAGATTTACTGACAACCATTTAAAATATGATGAAAGTGAGTAGTTATAGTTAATTTATGATAAAGCGTACTCCTATATAGAGGAAGAATGGATATTTCGACATAAGTATTGCATTTATATATATATATTTTTTTTAATATACGCATTTATATATACGCTCTCTATACTGAACATATGAACAACGCATGACGCCTCGGAGATTTTCTTTCATATGTTAGTCGCTATGAATTCTCCTAAGTCATGCTAGCATCCTTCAATTCCGTTGAATATTTTCAGTATATGGTACTCGAGGTCTTCCAGGACACCGGGATCCCACCGATTGGGAAAAGAGGCAAGCAGAATCCAGGCTCTCGGCAGGCATCCGTGGTACATGCCCAGCCAGTTCCAGAGCCGATGTATTACTTTTACTGTCACAGATGTGGCCTCCGTTTTGTCTGAATTATTTACACAGTCAGACCATTTCACCTCCAGGATCCAACGCAGGAATCTATTCTAATTAATATTACAATAGAAGATACTAGTGTCTTCAAGATAAAGAGTGAACGAACATTAATCTTAGGTCCATCGTCGAAAGTTAGCGAGAAAATTGAAAAATTTGCAGGTTTCGAATAGTTTCAATAGAGGTGGAAACATGTTTGCTATCGGTTGAAAATATCAAAGCTTACCATGTTACTTTATTGTAGCATACTGCTTATACATTGAAAAGGTCGTAGGCAGGAGCTTTGATCGTAATTTGGCGTATAATGAGTGTTTATTTAAAGCTTCCACAAAGTAATCAGACTGATCTGTATGCGCCCAGGTAAACGTGGGTTATGAACCCATTCAACCTGAGAAGTTGATCGTACAGCACCCGACCGATGGGTAATTTCGGGCCGTATTATTAGTGGCGAATTAACATAATCCGGTCGTGTTTATACAATAACTTTGTTATTTATCGACGCCAGTGTTTCAAACTTGGCCAAGTACTTCAGTTTAGGGCAGACATGATCAACCACGCTCCAATTGTCAAGTTTTGTAAACTTAACTAACTTTATTAACTGAAGGTCTTTATATTTCGTATTCTATATCACACTCTCAGAAGAATACTCGTGTGTCTAAATTGGTCTTTCTTATATTCTTCTTTAATTTTCCTCAATACATTTAAATGAATAGTGACTTTTGGGTATATTTCAATGTTCTCCTAAGCTTTAGGAAACAAAATGTAGTTCAACTGCAATCAAAACTCAAAACAGCCAAAATTAAAATTACGACATGTATTTCATATAGAATTATTTTTACATGTTTGTGCCGAAGCCAAGATATTAATTAGACATAACCTTAATGTGCATGAAGACTAAAACTGGTCTTTTATTTACCCAATATGATATTACAATAAAATAAGAAAAAACACTAAAATTGGTGTGGTGGTCCCGATCGAAAATTTGCAGAACTCTGTTTATTCAAACTTAAAGGCTAAACATAGGATACTGATTCGGGATTTGCAGCTTAAACTGATATTAGATTTTAAGTTTCAAGCGATTATGATTCATGCTTATAATATAAGCTCATATATTATTTATATTATGTCAAACGTCAATACGAAACGAGTAAATAAAAATACCACAAAAGTGCATTTAAAATATCATAATAGTTTATGAAAAAAAAAACATTTTCTTTTATAATTTTAATAAAAGATTATATATAACATAAGGAACTGAAAATTTTACTTAAAAATACACAATGGTTAACAAGTTATAGTTGTTTTTTGCGTGAAACGTAGTTTCACGTCCATTTTGAAAAAAATCGCCGGGCTTTCGGCGTGATTGGTGAAAAAAAAAGCCCGCAGACGATATAAAGTAGGATCATAAGAATGCTCAATAGGTTAAAATTCAGTGCTGCATTTTTGGATGCTGGAAAAAAAATCCGCAGATGTGAGAATCAAACCTGAAGATCTCCAAAGCGTCCGCGCTGAAGTTTTGGGCACCGGCGCAATACAGGATGAAAAATACCATGTAATAGACGACTACGAGGTTGGCAACCACTGCATATTTAGTGCATTCTCGTTAAAATATGGCCATATTTTTGGTGGAGTATTTGCATATCTAAGTAATGGAGTAAAATAATGCAAGAGTTTCTTTTACGCCGGAGGTGGACATCATGATAATAACTGTGTAGAAAGCATAAATTATGCATATAAATTGATACAACAGATATCATATTACAACTGGATATTGCTTATATATAATACATATTATGTTACATCTTTTTATTTAATTATTTTACTACTCAATTATGTTCTCAGTTCGTGATATTTTGATTTGAAACATTTTGAGTCTACTAAAACTCTCTTCGTCTTCCACATTCTCGCTAAGTGGAGCATATGAACACCACTTGCCTCCTGCGAGAATACCTGTCGCCTGCTAGTGTTCTTACACCCCCCAGGTCATACCTGCATCACATAACTTCGTGGAATATTTTGTATAGATAGTATTTAGTGGCCTTCCGGGAGGCCGAACATTGGTTGTCTTGAATAATAGGCAGGTCAAGTTAAGACACTCAGAGGCACCCACGATACGTAGCCAAGCCCGTTTCAGCGTCATCATCAATTTGTCAGTAATTAATGGCTCCATGATCCGTTCTATTATCTCTTCGTTAGGAACGAAGTCATACCATCGTATCTCTTGAATCCGCCGCAAACACCTGTTCTCAAATCTAAGAATACGGTTACTTTGGGCCATTGTTGGGTACCACGTTTCGCGCAAACGTATAGTATACGAGAGTCTAAATTATTTCTCCTGATATTTTAATTTTAATTATAATTGATTTGTATTGATTGATCAGATGCATAATATTTTGTACTTATTTGAGACTAAACTATGTAAATTTTTTTTATTCAGCTTATTTCCCATACTATTTCCTTGATAAAAATGGTTTTCTATTGATTGAGTCGTTGATTTTAGTTTGTTCACAACTTAAGATTTCTATAACACTGATTTCGCAAATTTTAAATTATTTGGTGATGCTTGATGGTTTACTTTAAGAAAACTACTAAAAAGTATAACGTCTTTACTATTAATAATGATTTTTATTAACTATGTCAACATTTAATTTTTTTAAATGTCTTAAATATTATTTTATTTATTAACTGATTTTTTATGCTTACCAATATTTTTTTTACCCGATGCTTAGTTTCCATTTTTTGTAATATTTAATAAGTAACTGAAGGTCGATAAAATGATTTAATGACATAAACTCAATAAAAACACTTGAATAAACATAAAAAAATATTTGAATATCTTTCAGTATGTGAAATTTATAATATTTATTTATTTTGTCATTGTGTACATATAAATTACTCAAAGATAATAATAATATCCACAGCTGTCAAATAATTAAAAAAACTTAAATTATGTGGTACTGGGTGTCAAATGATTGAGCAACAGCTAATTCTTGTAAAAAATCTTTCAAAAGTCTTCACACTGTGAAGATCTATATGATTTATTTCTGGAGTGGACATCTGAACACGGACCCAGTTTATATGCTGTCCAAATAAAGAAGAAACAAACGCAAATCTTGACTAAGTACTATAATAAGGAATTGCATATTTTCTATAGAAATCGAAATAGCATTAAAGACTGTGGCAGAGCATTAACCCTGTCTGATTTTTTCTAGATAAATTTTGCTTTGCGAAACCAGTTACAAGTAAGCATCAATTTTATAGCTATCATTCAAGTCTTATAGGTGCATTTTGGATTAGTATTAAAATAAATCGCTGGGATTCCAGCAATTTCTAAGCACATTTTATGTGACTTTAATAACCCTTCAAATAGTACAATCGCTTTTTTATTACCTTTCTTGAGATTGTTTGGCAGTAAAAACGATTGAGATTTACATCAAATACATACGTACAGTCTACACTCAACACCGATGCTTTTTAAACTAGAAGAGTCAATCCTTCCTTCAGGCAGCTATAAAGCTTTTGCTGAGAAAAAAGAGAGAAGGGTTTTTATCACGAAATTTATCTACATTTTAAGTGACTATAATGTGAAGCTTTGTCAATATACATTTATAATAGGAGCTTAAAGACCGAAATAAAGAAAACCAGAGTTAAAAAAACCGAAATATATTGATCTACATTTTAACTGTGGGTTACGAGTACCTGTTTTTAATGTCATGTTATTGAATAGTCGCGAACGATTTGGCAATAGTAAAAAAAAGTTGAAATCATTATTGCTCTGAATTTTTGTCCTACAGTATTAAAAGCTCATAATTAATTCTGTGTTGTTATTTTTTTTACCAGATTATTATAGATAGACAGATTATTTTTCACGATAATTCGTTGTGAGACAATTATTGCTCAAGACTAAACAATCTTGCATTTTAAATATTTTTTTTAATCCAGCAGATATGCGAAACGATCCCGCATTATCCAGATGCGCGCACGTTAGTCTCTATGCAACCGGGCTACCTTTGTGTATAATATAGGTAAAGAAATATATTAATTTCACTTCCATGAAAGTTTGCAACGGTAAAACAAAATAATTGTAATAAAACCCTGTTAATGTGTCATTCATATTTTACTCGTATATTAAACATTAACAAATGTAATTAAGTGTCGCAAATAATTTTTAAGTTTAAAGAGATCTTTAGTGGCCACAGTAAACTCCGTAAATTGTGATCGCAGATCTAATTCACAAATTCAAACATTTCACTTCAAAATTACCATTTATTACGTTAGGATAATGTAATACAATTATTGTGACGCATTTCTTCAAGATATTGCCACTTTGATGAAGATGTTAAAATAAATTTTTGCCAATGATAATAGCTATGGATCCATTTTTAAATATGTACATACACGAATGATGTATAGTGTATTTTTTTCCGACCAATACGTGGTCAAATCGAGAATTTTTTTCTTCAGAATAGTTCATTCAAAGTGTAGCACTAGCTCGCTTGTAATTTAGATGGAAATGCAGAGAAGGCAACGATTATGTTAGTTCGGTATTACTACAATATATAAAAGATCTTGGACAAAGATCTTTTATAAAAGTTGTATGGTATAGTCTAATTTTCAAATCTTTTTTTAAAATTATTTCACGTGTATAAAATAATTATTAATTCATCTATAGATAATATATTGAAATTTAAAAAATATCTGTCATGTATTACCCAGTTTCAGTTTATCAAGCGCTCATACTAACTTCTTGGCTATAAATATTCGTTTTATGAGCATTCTTTTAAAAGAGTCTTGAACAATTGTATAATATACTGTTTAAAATGTTTTTTATATGTAATAAATTAATATAAGCGAGTATTAAAAAGCATTTTATGTCCGAAATCAACAACTATGTTGAGAAAACACACCATGCAAACTTGATGTCTTCTATTTTGAAACGAACTGTCAAAACCAAAAACAAAGCTTTGATAAAATATGCCATGCTATTACAGTTTATAAAAGATCTTTTACATAAGTGGCATTTTATAAAATATAGGCTTTTACTATTAATCTTTTGTAAAAGATTCTTCCTAAAATATCTATTTAAAGATTTTTTATAGTGTAATTAATACCCGTTATAAATTGAATTGATATCTTCCAGCTGAGTGTCTTCCATATCTTCCAGTTTGGATACTATTTTACAATTTATAGAATAGAATCTATCTAACTCTCTCGGCATATATTTTTCTACATCTTTCTCGAATTCAATCGGTATATTTAGAGAAATAAAATAGAAATATAAGTCCACTATCAAACCATCGTGCAGTAAGAGTATATCTAAAAGTAATCGAGAAATTATAAGAAAGACAATTCTTTTGAATTACTTTTTATTCAATACCACAATAATAATTATATGTACAATTGATTCTATACCTCACAAATAGCCATAAAAACCTTTTAAAATAAATTTATGGCGGTTTAATGTTAAAATATGCCAAAGCGGGTTTTATGACTAATCCCAGAACTGACTACTTAATTATGTGAAACTTATATTTTATATTCAATTAAATTCCACGAGAAATTCTGCGCTTACATATTTACGGCAAATTAAATTCATTTAACAACAATTTTACGTGATATTAACCTGACGAATTTAATGTAGTTCCGCTAAAATTTATTATGTCTTGAGTTCGGGCATTTACTGTAACATTTAGCGCACGTGAAGTGATAATATTTTGATTGATTGCCATGTTAAAATTCAGTTTCCTTACACCCAGTGGCGTAGCTACATATTCAGCTCCCTGGAGCAAGTAAAATTGTTCTTCTAATACTTTTCATTCCAGAAATTATGGCTTCTAAAAACTTTTGGTTTTTTACAGATACTGTGTGTTTTAACCGTCACATTAACTAAACATCTTACTAGAATACTCCGTGCGTCTGGAGCAGATTGCTCGCTGTGTCACTAGTTACAGATTTTGATAGTGAAATTCATATGTTGTTAACTCATTGATTTATAAAATCGTCATAAAATATCTTTACTTATTAACCAATTTGAAATATATATTTTTGGATTATCCGACAAGGTGAAGTTTGTGTTACCATCAAAAAACCTCATATTTCCAGTCAGCAAGGTTTTTTTTGGTCATTGATTAAACCAAAAAAACATCCCTAAACGGTTAGTAATTGAAAAATTTATGAACATTGAATACTTTTGTTTTTAACAAACCTTATCTCTTTTTTCCAAACTGCATTTATCATTAAAATATTACAGTTATTATTAATATATATATATATAAGTTTTACAATTATAAATAATAACGTCTGTACATTTATTGTAACTTTCAGTGTATTTCACACAAGCAAATGGATATATACAACAACACAAAATTATGCAAATTGATTTTAAGCTTAAACCTTTTTGAAAATTTAAAAAAATATTTTATATAATTTATAATGTGTAGTATAAAACGTAGGATTTGTAAGTCTATCGAAAAAAATATGTGAGATATATGTAGTTTAAAATATATCAGAATTTTTTTTTAACTACTAAGTATGCACTCCATCTTAATTAAGTGAATTATGCTCGTGAACTAAGGTGATGTTCTACTTGACAACTACGTAAATGTACACTCCATCCACCCGTCCCGTTCTTACACCTGGTCTTAATCAGGCGTATATCGGAGCTCGTACAATTCGAAGCGATCTACTTTCGTCGACGGGAATGCCTCGGGAGTAAATATAAATTATCCAAGACTTGCAATTGTCACGAGCCCATATGTGGTGAAATTAAAATTAATATAATGAAAGATGAAAATATATATATTGTATCTCTATGCATATAGTTTCATCTGATGTTGTTTTTTAAGCTTTTAAAAACTTTATTTATCTGCGGGAATGACTTGAATTCGCGTTACCTGTATAGAAACAGTAGAACACCACAATTATTACTTAATATTAATAAAAATATTCTATATCCTTTTCCGTTTGAAGCACTTTCCACATATTTTCGTAAAAATTCGATCATTTTAGAAGGCTAAAGCTTATTTTAAATCTTTCATGTATCGATGTTATAACTAGTCAAGTATATAAAAGAATGGGTTAGCACAGAGGTTTCCAACCCCGTGCCCGCGGGCGCCATGGTGCCCGCGGAACGATTCGGATGTGCCCG
>JAGVSQ010001921.1:4613-25485 GCA_022683975.1 Rhyacophila evoluta | reverse complement strand
AAAGTCTTGTAGAGATTGTGGTGTTTCGAATTTTACTTTTAAATGTAATGAAATGCGAAAAACCATAAATTAATTCGTGGTTATTATTCATTACTCGTGCTGTTCCCATTTCAATAAACAATCAACGATTTAATTTCTTTGTCAAAATTCCGCGTAAAAATGCTTCAGTTTCTTCAAACAATTGTCCCTTTTTCCAAACAAAGCTATCAGCGTGGCCTTCGGTGAATTTATCGACGTTTTTTTATTGAAAATGCCGTTAAAATAAGACTAGTACCTAACTGGTCGTTAAAAATATTTAATTCGAATTTTATTGCTTTCTGAGAGGAAAAAACAGTGTTTTATGTAGTGTCCATGGCCGCTTTATTTCTTTTTTCCGAAGATTTTCATCGATTTTTCTTCCATATTTATTATAACCTTTTAATTTAACACCACGGCAATAAATTGATGCTATTTTACTGAAATTGTTTTACTTTTTTTTTACCCTAAGTTGATTTATGGTCACATTAAAAAAAATATAGTTTCTTTCATAATAGTTGATACAATCATGTAATACCTCTATAAATATCGGATAGTCTCTACTCTTTTGAATCGTGCTGTAGGTTGAGAATTTGTATTAAAAATTCACCAAGCTTTTTCATTTATTTGTATACATGGGCGCAATTATTTATGCAAATTCCTAGTAACCGATTCTCGTAAAACTGTCATTTGTGATATACTCTACTTTGAAGCCAAAATGTGGAATAATTTGGTAAATCACCCTGAAAATAAATTAGGATTCCAAGCTTTTTGTTCGTTATATTGTCTTATATAATATTGACTAAGGATTTTATTTTGTATTTACTGACGACTGAAAGGGTGCGAATTTTAACGCTCTCAATCTAGGGACGTGTTTTAAAACATGCTTTTTTTTTAAATAATATCAATCAGTCAATCGATTAATAATTTATATCCTGCATAACGATATGCATTTAAATCTGATTATTTATGCGATGATTTATGATAGATGCGAACTCGTAGCTTAGTTGAAGTTTAGAAGTACGGTTATAAAATGGCTTAATTGCAAATAAGATGTATACTTAAAATTGAAACTATTCAGGTATTTGGCACCATCTTCCTGTTCGTGATCTAATTATAGTGAAAAGAAATCTGTCAAGACAAAAGATAAGTATGATCTATTCTGGAGATTTATATACTCCATATTCGGAGCGACTATACATAGTAAAAAAAACTAGAATAATCTTTTTGTTATGTTGAAACTGATGACCTAATGTATTCGTCAGTTAGTAGGTGAGTAATATAGATACATAAAAGCAAGCTTTGTATTATATTATATGTTATCAAATTCTGTAGAATACATCGTCTGCATTTAGCTCACATTTGTTCCGCCGAGAAGTGGCATTCTGTTTGTACAGATGTAGTCTCCTCTATTTTCACAAAAAAGAGAACTGTTTTATGTAAGCATAATATTGTTATGGAGCATCTTCTTACCTTATAAATAACCGTGCTTTTTGTTGTTTCACAACCGTAAATATTTGTCTTCTTTCATCCGAGAGTTGAATAATTAAACAGTCATCTATGTAAGACAGCATGCAGCTACAGTCATTCTTTTGTGATTTGTTACTAGCGCACATCTGTATTTTTAATAATCCTGTTTAGATTTATTGCATTTGTGGGGTGTCTAAAACAAAACCGCCAATTTCTTTATTTTCGGCTTTTGTTAAATTTATTGGTTTTCTAAAACGCCAAATGTTGACAAATTTGATTATAGAAAATAATACGAGAATGATATGTGTAATAGATATCCAATATTTTTTTATTTTCTCAAATCATTTCTAATTCTAAATACTTTTCATGTACAAAATAACAATTTTGCTTTCTATCTCTATGATGGTATACAATGGTCGAGGTTTCGATGAAACTATCCACCGTATTATCATCAATAATATCAATCAATATAATAATAATTTAAATAATTATTATAACCGTTGTATAATAATTATATTGAATTGTAATTTTTGAGACTAATTAGTTATGTCGATAGCTATTGCGATTGTAACAGCGATGGCACATTAGTAACGGTTGCACCCCTGATATTTCCACCCCTACCACGTTCACTCTAAAAGTGGAGCATATGGATCTACGCGGTGTGAAGGCATCCACTCCGTGAGTGGAATATTCTCTTCAATCTGAAGACATGTCTTGGCAAATTATTTTGTCAGACAATTTCTCAACCCAATGGGCTGGGCATCCAGTCCTGCATTTTTGGATTTTACACTAAACTACCGGAGAGTAATTTTCTATATTTACTATACTACTATATTTACTATATTATTATACATAATTATAATACCATCATTTTACTTGTTGTTAAATAAATTTGAATTCAGTAAATATTAATAATATTAAGAATAATGTAAATAATATATGCTTCTTATTTTATTTCTCATCTTGCTTGTATATTAAATAGAAACATTTTGATGAAAGGAACCAAAGACCCCGCATCGCCTGTTTGCAGCCCCCGGTTGTAACTTAAGTACAACAATTTCCAAGTTGTGCTGCATAATTTCCGCCACAAGAAGTTAATTTTTGTTATCATTATTGAACAATGGGCATTTCAGATAACAAACAAACGGCCTGTGCAAATACCCATTTCCAATACTATCACCGTCGCTGTTCCACCGAAAAGTAAACAACAAAGGTTCAACTACGACATACTCGCTTGTTAACTCGGAACTCCTTTGTTCAATTTTTCATTATCTTTTCTGACAGTGTCTGTACTTTTCTTTATCTACCTCAGGAAGTAATAATGTGGTATTCGCGTTACATTCTGAATAGTTTTCATCATTACTTTCTCGAAATGATACCTCACAAATATGATATGAAAATTCAAACGCAAGCGAAGGAAAGCAAGGATGGGCTGTATTCGTCAAGTGAATGGTTTACTTATCAATACATATTTTATAAAACGAACCAGTCACTTATAGTTCAGGTGATAAGTGCGTGTATATTGCCGTTTCGAAATTATATTCGTAGCGTAAAAATTCGCACGTTAATGTATGTTGGACACAGGACCAGGGCCGTGTGGTGACTTTCTCATTGTGACTTACTTGTTACTTACATTTGCACACCATGGAGATTGCCTTTGAACAATAATGGTGGTTTTAGATAAATAATTCCAATACTTTTTGTCAAAAATATACAAAGTTTTTGTCAAAATATTCAGTGCTACACCTGTAAGCTTGCAATACAAGTGTACGTTTATTTTCTTTTTAATCTGTATTGCGCCTTAGCTTGAACGCGCTTTGACTGCCTTAAACATATTCTTCTAGTCCATAGATTGTTTAGGGGCGGCAACGGCGTCAAAAGTATTTTAGGGGCGTTTAGACGGTGTAGAGGAGGACCTTAAGAAATTTTGTGGGCGCTGATTTCTTATGTAAAAATTTGATAATTACATTACGTGAGATAAAAAAACGAGAAACTTATAATTTTGTAAACAGCAGGGTGTCGTTCAAGGCATTTGGGCGGCGCCACCTTAGGAATTGCAAAACTCTATTCGGAATTACGAATTTTCATGACCTACGACCCAAGAAAAGGAGCTGGTGGACGAAAAAAGATTGCGAAGCTATGCTATAGTCTCTTCTATTTCAATTCCACCCATTCGCCGTAGTCTTGGTCCAGCATTGTTCTCTTTCAAACTTAAAAATGATCAACCTCTTTTAAGTAAACCATTCGCATTCTGTATCGTCAATATACAACCGAAATAGTGTTATTAAAGCAATTATTATATTTTTTATCTTAAATACGACTTATATTAATTTATACTAACTTAACGTCAGATATTAGACCGTTTAAAAATTTCTTGTCTGCATATTGTATCATAGTAATGAAAATCAACCTTGGTAAAACGAATTATTTCATAACACCACATAATCATACATCAATACAATTATCGTGCATCTACCCCTACATCCTTATTTGTAAATTTAATAATATAATATTATAGTATATCTATTTTAATAAAAGTAAGTATGTATTACTGTTTCGACTCTCTCAAAGATATTGAATATAATACTATTCAACGAAAAGGCAAAGCTGAAAATAAGAATATATTTTCACAGTTTATCAAATATACTAATATGTTCACCCTGTCGTGCATTAGTAAAACAATAGATTGAATAAATATTTATGATACCATTTTGACGAGTACTCAGACCTTGAGTCTTCGCTTTGAGTGATACATCTTGAACATCTATTAATCAAAATATCAATGAGTAAGAATACGATCTCGAAGATTAGTGTCGTGTGTAATACCGTTTCCATACAAAATATTCAAATTTACTGTCATATTCGCTAGTCACAGTGACGTGCCCTGTGTGATGTGTGATGTGTGCCTGAGTGTATTTTTTTTACAGGCAGTATTTTAGATCCAATTCTGATGATGTCTCTTGTACCGCGAAATAACAATATCCTTAAAACGAAAGTGTGGAATAAAGAAAGGTTTATTTCTCATCAAACTTAGTGTTTCATAAATTTTCGCGTCATTTGATAATATTATTTTTACATTTTACCTTCTGTTTTTCAGATTTTCTACCCTCAATCATCGAACAAAAATTTACATATTTTTTTTCATCTGCGTTATTTTTGGGCCGGATTATGTTTATAGATGACAAACATTTAATAGTAAAATAATTATTTACTACTTATATGTAAAAAAAATTAAAATATGCTGAACATAAATTTACGTTACATGTTTTGTTTTATTGTCACAGCATTTCCAGTTAAATTATTATGTTGTTATTAGATTGTATGCCTTGATGTTTGTGATAATATATTAAATATTCATTTTTATTTTCCATTGTTTTCAGAACGGAAACTGTTCGTTGGAATGCTGAATAAGAAACTTGGCGAAAACGAAGTTCGCTCACTGTTTTCCGGACACGGACCCATCGAGGAGTGCACAGTTCTTCGAGACACTGCTGGACAGAGTAAAGGATGCGCCTTTGTCACGTTTACCTCAAAACAAGCCGCTTTCGCTGCGATAAAGGTGAGTTCACTTTAAAAACAACCATGTTTAATTATTATGATACTAAGAAGCCATCGATATTAAAACAATCTATTACAATATAAGTGTGATACTGATTTATTATATATTTTATTCGTTCAATATAAGCAGTGACAGCGCATAATATATTTAGTATACTTGTTGACCGCATCGCTTTATGGGATGGCATTTTTATGAATGCTACACACTTTCTTTTGTCGTTTGCATAAAATTTCAATAAAACCACGTTAAGGGATGCCAATAAAATTGGCACTATTTACATATCTCATGGACATAACAAAATGATCCTAATATATTAAATAAATAAGTAAATTATATGATTTGTACGATTTCTTATACATTTCCATAAGCGATTTTAAGGGATGCTATTCACCCTTAGGAAGTATGTCATCTATTTCGTAAACTTACCATAGGGAACGTTTTATTTATTCATTCACAGGCCATATAAAGTGATTGGTTCCTCGTGTATTTTTTGTTCGAGTGGACATCACTATGTACTTCTGGCTAAATGGGCTATGAAATCTGCAATTTATGACTTGGTCGGCTAGTTCTCGCGTAATATGTATGTTTTAAACCCCAAGCTATGGGAAAATCGACAAGCTTTTTGATTTATACATTAATGTAAACACCCACTAAAGACACCTACCATATCTCCCACAGTTCTCTTATATACCTAATAAATATCGGAAGTTGAACTTTTATATTCAATTTTACAACAGGAAGCAGGAAAATCTCTGAAAGATGACATTTGTCATGTCGGTACACACAAATTATGAACCGAGATTTATCAAAAGCATGAAGATTTTTATGCTGTCACGAATTTCAAACCCGTTATTTCCGCTATGTACGCAATCAGATCATAATTTTCTGCCAATTTAAATGTCTTAATTATGTATGATAAAACGTTAACAATTAGTCGTCACAGGTTGCTAAGATTTGTAAATAAATATAACATATTAATTAAGTGTTGATAAATATAATAATATAAAAGTTTAGTTTCTTATATGTAGATTTAAATATATTTTTTCACTTAAAAATACGCCAAAATTGTATTCATAATTCTTATTAGATAGTATAATTAATAGACCACAGTTGACATGTTTCTAGTTTAATATGAAGCCATGCTTCAAATCTCGCGCCGGCGAAGATAAGTTTGAAAGGAATAAAGGAATTTGGTCGTAAAAAAATAAAGAATCGTCTGAAAATCGATTTCCATATTAAATCAAAATTAAAACGGTTTGATTAATATCCTTTAATGCTTTCTTTAATGCATCGCACTCTACTAAATAATGTCGTAGAAGAGAAATAAGATAATAATGTAAAAGTGCAAATATGTACGTACGAGTGCTGTAAAGCAATCTTCAGACATTCCGTTTATACTAAGGAAGACACATTTCAAGCAGGCGTAGTTTATTTTGCTTTACGCACGCACAGAGAGGAATTGGCTTAGAAAATTCGGCACAAAATATGGAATGTTTTTTATTCCCTCGTACTTTTTTATTGTTAAATTTTAAGGTTTAGTCTAATTTTTTAGTGGTAAAAAGTGTATGGCATAAACCGTATATTAGTAGTGACACACTGTTCTTGATTTAAATTTTGGTAGCTCAAATGTGAAACGTTCACTTTCGTTGTTAAGACTGCTCTTAAATTCGTAACGGTCGTAAAAAAAATCTAATTATATCACATTTTAAAATAAGTAAAATGCATATAAGTGCAGTAAGTATTGGTCAAAAAAGTATCCTAGTAAATAATTTTATTGATTATTGCCGATATTTGTTAATTATGCTGGACACCAGTGCCTAAAACAAAATAACAAGTTGATGTCTGCGCACATTACTCAAATTCTACTTCACTTGAGTGGTGAATTTCTTTTCGACAAAATCAACGCCACAGTGCTAGTTTTCGCTACACTTATAGGTAGGTGTCAGAATAATACTTTCTAACGTCACCTTTTTGCCAATGGAATTATCGGAAATGTATTGTTGAAAGCCATTGTCATATACGCAGTGGCAAATTTAGCAGTTGAGATGCGCCAGGCGCAATTTAATTATGAAGACCTTGTGCCCCAGGCGCAATCGTTTTTTTTTAAATCTTACATTTCTTTAAAGTTTCTACCTTCGTCCAGAATTTCGTGATTTCTCGTTTTTTATTTAGTTCTCGCACCATCTTAAAATTTTAACTTTTTGTACTTTTGTCTAGATTCTTATGTTTTCTCGTATTTTTAGATGTTGCGTTATCTTAATATTTCAACTTTGGTGTGAACTTTTTTGAGGCCCACTACTAGGCAATTTGGAGACCCAATAAGTAAATCCGCCACTACATAATATACGAGAATAATAATTATTATGACGCCATTAAACAACTTATTTATTACACTAAAACGATGATTATCTCTTTTTAATACTCCCCATTAAGTCTTGGGTTTGTTATCTCTCTTTACTGATTTTGGATAATTATTGTCAAATTTCAATAAACTTTTGATAGAGGTTTGCATGATAGTTTTCGGAGCAATCTTTTCAGTTTGTTACTAGTTTGCTTCTGCACATGAGTTACTATTTCTGAGCCTTTTGCACTTACAAATTCGCACTCATCTGCGTTAATTTTACAACATATAATGACCTGTAAAGTGAATGAAATAACGAATGTAAAGTATTTTTTTCAGATGAATTTATAGAATTATTGAAAAAATACTAATAGTATTTTGTATAGTTCTTGTATTCACTTGTGTGACTTAAGTACGATTAATAATCCATGGAATTGACTGTATATCATTGCAGCCTGGTAATTTGAATGTTTCGTTGCGTTCAAAATAATAATGTGGCACGATTTTCCTATAAACATTTATTAAAAAATCAATTACTCACCAACCGTATTTAAAAGTTTACAAAAAGTACGTGCTATGTACGTAAATAGGTATAATAAAAGCGTTATGTTGTCGTAAAATAAACAGTTAGCATCAAGGCTAACTTTAATTAAATATGTGGGGATTTCCGGATTTTTACTTTACATGTGGCTTTTTTTACACCCCATATCTGATTGCTATATTTTCTTCACACGTTCATATGAACATCGTTTGAGGTACTTCACGAGTACAAATTTATAAAAACAATTCAGCAAAATACATTTTAATCGTCACCTAATAATTTGATGACGAACGTGTATTTTATTTAGATTTGAAATTAATTATAAATAAATAAATACTATTTTCCAAACGGGCTTCTATATCTGATTACATTGTCATTACGGATAGTGCGGACCTGCTCTTCACAAATGATCAGAAATTTGTTGGAAATTCCTTAGAACATATTTATTGATGTTAGGTATTATCCTCTTTATTGTAACGATTACAATTTGTATGGGTGTATTGGATCACATTGTAATCCAAAAAGAGACACTTCATAATACTTAATCATTGCCTAATACCTAATGCATGTAGACAAGGAGTGGGGAAACTTTTTGGCTACCTGGCCACATTTGAAATGAAAAATTTGACATTTTTAGGTGTTTTTAGGTTAGGAGAGTTATTTTATAAATTCTAAGGCAATATTTTTAAGCCAAAAAAAAATACAAAGAAAATGAAAAAAAATAAAAATATTACTAACTAATAAACGAAGAAAAAAGCTGTGCAGATGTACAAAAACGTTTCATTTGAGATGTATAATTACATTTTTAAAGACAGGCCTAGAACAAAGGTAAAGTTATTAAGCTTTTCTGAATAGTCATTAATTTGTAAATTCTGTCTTGTTACCACTATTTTATGACGCAAGTAACATTTTGGTAGGATACAATCACAAGCCAAGTTAAAATATATTTATTCAAATATGCATGCTCACAATTTTTTTTAATTTCTAAAATGCTCTACGGGCTGAATTCGGCCCGCTAGCCGCCGTTTGCTCAGACCTGATGTAGACTGTCTGTTAGCGGTAGTAAAATTCACGACAAATTGAATTCTGTTCATATGAACACTAAAAAATCAAACTTCAACATCAATCAGACAAGTCTAAGTTAAATTTAATAACCACATCGCCATTTTTCCTCTGTTCAATATTGCAATAACGCCGTGACAATAAAAAAACATTATCAACAAAAAATTCGAAATTATTTTAATAAAGGAATAATTCCGATTTTAAAACAACTTTTTTGTTTGTGAAGTATATATTTTCGTTTATATTGTTACAATATAAATTTTCAATTGTATACTGTTATATTATATAAGTATTTATTGTCTCTGGTTTGGAAGAAATTTTTACAAAATATATTATTGCGCCATTTCGTAAAAATTTTTCGCACCTTTAATCAGGAAGCATATTTTTAAAAATAGAATACCAAGAAAACAATGAGTTACATATTATGTATCTGCGTCGTAGGCGTGCACTTGCCATATTAAACAGAAACGCGTGTATTTTGAAGAGCCAAGTGAAACCATCGAAAATTTTGGCGGGAAGACATAAGGTGGTCTCTACAGCATCGGCTTCCAATTTGGGAGACGCGCACTACTGCCAGGGGAGAGCTAAAATAAAAAATAAATGAATTTGAAAAATAAAAACGTCAGTATAATTATATCTATTAAAAGAATAAAAGGTGGGGAGTCGCGGAAAAAACACTTTTTTGGGAGGCGCAGTAGCAAAAAGGTTTAGGATGGCTGGAAGCTGTACAAAAATATCAAATTAAACTCGCCATATAAGATACCCGTTTATTTATTTTTTGTAAATGTTTTATAGAGGTATATTAGAAAAACCAATAAAACAATTAAAGACATCAAACATATTTCTCATTGAATGCCATAACTAAAAACAAATACTATTTTTGATTTATTTATATGGATGTAGTTGACTTCAATCTACTTCTCACTGTATTTTTTTATTTTTCTGTCTTCAAATAATGCTTGTTCTTTTTATAAGTATCACTCTCAATTCCTAGAAATTATTTTATTGCTGAACACTCTTGTGTAAGGTGTAAGCCTGAGATAAACCATCTGCAGACTATTCACACAATAATAAATACGTATGAATACATGATTAAAATGTGAACAACGTTTACGTATTGTCACACTAAGTTACATACACTGATGTATGAAGGTGACGGCACTAAAAACCTGCCATACTTTGACACTATAACAGAGTAAATTTAATTATAGATAACATGGTCTTGAAACCATATTAATGATGACTACGATTATGAGATTGATGATAGTATTGTATATGTATACATACATGTATAAATATATTTTCATAATTGACAAATTTCTTTATGTTTTCAGACATTACACCACAGTCAGACGATGGAAGGATGTTCGGCGCCACTCGTCGTGAAATTTGCTGACACCCAAAAGGAGAAGGACCAGAAACGTCTCCAACAGATGCACGCGAATCTGTGGAACCTGGCCGGCGTCGGCGGTGGTGGGCTGATGGTGCCGACGGCGGCGACGACGCCCCCCGCCGCTAACCCCTTCCTGCCGACGGAGGCGGCCATTTCGCCGGCCACCTCACTACAACTATTGCATCAGCTACAAGCTGTTGGCTTACAGCAGCAACTGTTACAAGGTATGTCTGCCATCTTCTGAGGCTTCTAAATAGTCAAAGACGATGCTTTCACCTTAAGAGAGAATAAGGACACAAATAAGTGATTCTTAAGTCGTGTTAACTTACTTCCATAGATCATTTTACAAAAAAAGAAGAAATGATTTTGCAATCATATTACATGTTCATTTGTGTTTTTAGTGGCTACACACTATAGTGACAAATCTTCAAACTAAGTTACAACCAATTGTTATTTAATAATTCATCAGCATTTTAGCTCCTTATAGAAGTAATTAATATTTACATTAAAAAAAACACACGAGAAACATATAGTTTTGTCAAATAAGTACAAGAAGATATGGCTATCATTATGTCAAAAATTGATACATTTACACACTTCACCATTTACTGTTGAAGATAGTCGTAGCATTCAAATCATAAATCTTCCACCATTTTTTTTTCAATTACCCAATTTACCACCCCAATTGATGTAGCAGCTAACGGCTAGGCATAAGTAAAAATAACTGTAAGACTTCAGCTCAGCATGCCAAGTTAAATATCAAAGAATTTTTAGGTCTCAGTGGACAAACTGCGGACACGGCCGGACTTCTGGCTCCGATGTCGATGCAGAACTTGGTGACGCTGGCCGCCATTGCTCAACCACAAATAAGTGCCGCTTCACAAGTACCTTCACAGCTTACTTCGCCGGCTACTTCATTATGTAAGTATACACCACATTGTTAATACTTCTATAATTTATCTATTTTTAAGATATAAATTATAGGTAATTTTGATGATCCTGTGAATTACTATTAAATCAGTCAGTGGTGGAATTCTAAGTTAAGGAAATTTATCTAGCTTAAAAATATTATTGAGATATATATTTTTTTTTAATTGTTTACACGTACCATCATTGTAATATCCAAAAATGTCAAAAGTATTGCCATCATTGTTGCAACCTGATCAATCAGAAAAATAAATAGATGAAATAGTTGATTTGAAACTAAATACAATTCTTTCATATGCTTATATTTTAATACTTTTATTAACTTTTATTGTCTTTTATTAACATATGATATTTCGAGCAAATGAATTCTATGAATTAATAAGCAATTTTGATGGCTATAAGTTTTTAAATATAATTTAGTTTCTCACATTTCTTGAATCATTATTTCTAAATTTCAATGATTATAGGGAGAGCATAGTAGGTTATTTAGTTCCATCACTGACTGCAATATATTTATGAATTATGAATTCATAATTTCATTCAACTATTTAATTTTAGTTTTCTTTGTAGCTATCATTGAATCAAAACAAAAAACGTTAAATTAACAGCTCTAATGCAATTAATAATTTAATTCCCTGACATGCTGAGATATATTTTTTTTAAATGTCTTCAATACTAAGACTTCTCCAATCATCGCATCACCTAAATAATTTGATTGTATAATCGTTTTATTGAATTTTGATATTACTTAAAATTAAGTTCATTAATTAATACATTACATATTGTTAAATTTCGATCTCAAAAAAATTCATAGTGAAATAATTATTCAACTGTGTTCATTTCTGTTGTACTTGGCTAAACTTTTCAATTTTTATTTTTATATAGGTCTTCTCGGGAAGACAAATAATCTTACAGGTAAAAAAATCTTCTGCTGTAGCAATGATTGCCCCATGCTTTTATTTTTCACTAATCATGTGATTTAAGTTTATCAACTTAATAATTTTATATGACTGCGTAGACACAATATTAAATTGATTAATATTATCGTGACATGTTTTCCTAATATTCGCTTTTTTCAGTGCACTCAAACAAATGTTATTTTTAATATTTATATATTCTTTTTGTACATAGCAACTATATTTATAATTATGTTTACATATTTTGGTTACCTACCTGTTCTAAAATATCTGTAGAATGTAGCAAACCTAATACTACCAACATACTAATTGGGGTGAAAATACTTAGTTTATTTGATTTCGGTATTTTAAGCTGTGACTATAAGTACAATATATTTTAATTGTCTAAAGACTAATCTATATATATCGTCACCAATATTACAGGAAAGCAACTCGATTTGTTGGTTTGAGTCGTTTTGCAAAGTATAATTTTATTTTTTGTAATCTCGCGTATCAATGGCAGATTTATGTATTAACATTTATGTTTATGACATGTGTACAAATTATGTGTTAATACAATGATGTACCAACGACACAAAAGATTGTAAAAAAATAAACTATACTTTTCAAAGTGACTTAAACCTTTTTTTCAAGTTACGTGTTCTTGTAATATTAGGTACAGTAATAAAACAAACAATCATTTATGCTGAACTGTATATAAAAAAAATAATACAATTTAACATAATTTATGTAGAAGCAGGTATTTTTCATTATGAGTATTATTTTGCTTATTAGGTATATATGAATATTTTCCATTTTGTATTTATGGAGTTTTTGTAGTTTTAAAATTAGATGTAACTAACTACTAAAAAATAATATTGTTTTGAAAAATGTATTATTACGCTTTGGCAGTATGATTTGGACATTACACGTTTATGTAATATAATGTATAAGATTATATTATTTGAGTTGCTAAGGCTTAAAAGGCACTCTGAATTCATGACAAACAGTAAAACCTTTATTGTTGGTTATGAATCCAGAGTGTTTTTTGCAACTCACCGACTCATTTATAGATTGTTGATTTTGCTTGAATACCATATAAATTAGGCATTTCTTTCTTACATTTACATCATATTAATAATTTTATGGGTATATGTAGATTATAGGATATATTAACTAAAGAATCCTGGTGCTGGAGGGGGAAAGAAAATAATCTATCTAATCACGTTGACAAATCTAATATTCCTTATTCAATTTCATCATACTCCGCTATGGCAGTTTAAATAGTATCTACACACAATATTTAATAAATATTTTTTTATATACATTAAACACCTTTACTTCGTTTTTAAATATATATTCAGAGAGTTTAATTAAATTATGCATGTATTAAGAATTAATAAAATGCAATTGACAATAAATATACATGTGTGTTAGTAAGGTACCGATGTATAAAAGTAAGTTACCTAGTACTATTTATTGTTAGATATTTCCCCTGTAATATGTTTAAAATAACTACAATAAATATATGTATAGTAAATAAGTTCAATTTTAAGCATGCAAAATGAGTTATAGTCAAAGTGACAATTTTTATTATGAGTAAATATTTAGGCATGAAATTTAGGTACAAATAGTTTTTTAAAAGGCTTTCAATATGTAGATAGCCAATCATTAAATTTATGCTACAAAAATATGCCATAATTTATTGTATACAGTCTTCCTGAGACACGACTCATGAAAAATATTTATATGATTTCATTTCATCACTTTATAAATATCATTTTTAATTACGTGTGTACTGTACTGTTAATAATTATTTTTTCTATATTAAATTTCATTAATTAATTAATAATTTAACATCTACACAATATTTGTCAAAATTTTTTCTTAATTTTTTTTATTCAAAAAAAATACTGTGGTTGGAAATATACACTATTATCATAAAAAACAAAATTCAAGAACTCGCATAAAACACAATTACATAATATAGACACAATTTTATGCATAAAATATAATATTACAATGTTTTCCACTAAAAAAATCATTCTTCAGCAGCATAAAAAATCTTCAGTGATACTGTTCGAAAGTATATTTGTGTTTTTAATGAATCGATTTTTTTTTTCACTTTTGAAATATATAATTTAATTATATATAACTCATATTACAGGGTCTACTGCTGATTCATTGAATTCTGCTTATGCTGCACAGTTCGGTGGAAGTACTTATGCGGCTTCACCTTTGGGAACCGCTTTAGGCACTGCTGCTCCTGGAGGAGGAAAACAAATTGAAGGTGATATTAACAGTTAATTATTAATGATATTATTTAAACAATATCCTGCTGTACAAAATTTTAAATAATCAAAATTATATATGTACGAGTAGTTTTTTCTACTTTAGATTATGTAGTCATTATTGATAACATAATAATGCTAACTTAAAATGGCTTTTAAACACCATAGTAATAAATAATTTGGTAAAATAGAGTTTATTCACAAAATACCAAACTAGTTACAATAAAAAAATATATGTATAGAAATTAGTGAATGGGTAGCCGAGTTGCAAAAAGCAATTTGGATTTATGACCCACACTAAAGGTAACATTTACCATTCGAAGTTAAATCTAGTTTTATCCGTGCTTTTTGCAACTCGGGCAACTCAAATATAAATTACCTATACTAATTCATTAAATTATGAATAACATATATTCTGCAATAGTTTACTGGTTGATTTGTTCAACTTAGAGCTTACCATAGATCCAGACATTCATCAAAATAATATGTGAATTTGAATTCGATTTGGTGACAAAATAAAACAGAAATTCAACACACTATTTGGACATCGCTCCACAGTAGAGAGATTAAAATCTTAAAATACTAGTATTTTATATCAAATCAATAACATTCCACTACAAATGAACATGATAAATTAAATTAATTGTAAAAAACAAAATAGATCTTAGTTTTCTTGCTAAGGTAATTCAAAATGCAAAAGTTTTATTATATTCTCTCTGGCATATATATTGTAGAAAAACAAAGCTGTCGATTAAATGTTAACCGGTTAAGTGCCTTAAGCGAGTTATCTCGCTCTCTGTTTCCGTGCCTGGGGGGCCGGCTATACAAAATGAGCGAATATATTTGCTCAAGTTTCTCGACAATTTCTAGTATGAATTTGAATAATCTAAAATATGGAACATATAGAAACATCTATTGGAATCCTAAATAAATACTATGATATAACAGTTTATTGATATTAACGATTTTACAGAGACTTAACTAAAAGATTCACATGGTAGTTGAAAAATAATTATAAAATTCATGGCCTACCAGGATCGGCCACTCAAATACCTTCTGGCACTTAAAGGGTTAATAAATTGTACCCTTTTCCTTTAGATTTATATTCATATTGTAACTATTGTGTAAATATGACCTGTAATAATTATTTATATTGAGATTAATTTTCAAAGAATATCTTATTGTTCAAGCTAACGGTTTCTCAGGACCGGAAGGTGGAAACCTGTTCATCTATCACTTACCGCAGGAATTCAACGACACCGACCTAGCTACAACGTTTGTGCCATTCGGTCGCGTGATATCAGCTAAGGTGTTTATAGACAAACAGACCAACTTGTCCAAGTGTTTTGGCTTCGTGTCGTATGACAATGCTTCGTCAGCCCAAGCCGCCATTCAAGCCATGAACGGCTTCCAAATAGGAACAAAGAGACTGAAAGTGCAACTGAAACGATCCAAAGAAGCATCACGGCCTTATTAGCATTGACTCATTTCTAGTGATACAATTGATGTGTTTCGTCTTACTGATATCCGGCAGTGTTGCCGCTTTGAACTTTTACCTGAACCCTTTTGCAGAGTTTGTGCACTATCAATGACCACTGAAACTTTTTTGGAAAGTGTATTGTTAATTATTTCCAAAGCAGTTTTTCGTATTTGTTGCAACATTGTTTACCAACCAAATTTATATTTTTTTATGTATTTTGTGCATATCTTATCACTTAGAACAATTTTCTTTATCCACCATAACCGTAAACATTTTATTATTCTGTACCAGTGTTCTTTTATAGCCATTATAAGAAAACTGTTTGTAGCTTTTTTACTTTCTCTGGCAGAAATTCAAAACTTTCTTTTTGTAATAAATAGGTGAAGACTTTTGATGACTGAATGGGCCAGTTTAAGTGATAAATATATGCGGGCCCTCGGCTAAATTTGAGTGAGGTGTACCAGTCGTCTCTCACGCATCTGTGTGATTCTTTACAATAGTGATATAATATGATATATATAGCACTCTGAGGTCCCCGTAAACCAAATTGAACATTTAGCCGTAGGTTAAGCCCTTCATACCAAAGCTTATGAAAATGTGCGGTCTGATGGGAAATAAATCAATTGAGATTTTTGTTTCGATATCAGTGGCACATTTGGTAATGGTCAGAGTTTAATGTAGATAATTATCGACATCTTATCAGAACAATTTTATACACACCCACTTTGTTATTGTAAATGTAAATACATGTCGAAAGTTAAAAGATCTTTTAATCTCCCTGACACCTATTCCCTTCATCACACATTGTAAATAATATTCAGATAACCAAAGAAAACATGAACACCTTTCCTTTTTTCTGACAATGGAATAACACAACAAAAATTTTCCTTAAATATCTCATAAATCATTTCTTCTAAATTCCTATTGCAACAAATGGTTAGTAGGTAATCATTGCAGCATTTAACAATTTTGAAATGCAACAAATTTTCTATATCTTTCTGTATTGACTTTTTAGTTCGACCATTTGGCCTAATAAATTATTGAAATATCTTCTAGATTTTCCATTTTTTTAGTACAAATACTTAAGCGTCAAAATTTCTGAAATTTTTGAAAAAATGAGTATCCATTGAAAGGTAAGAAAGCTGTGAGAATCAAACTAGGGTTGAAATAAAATATTTTAAGTAATTTAAATTAACATTTATTGAAAAACATAAGAATATTTATTTACAAACTTATAATAAAACTATTCATTTCCACCGATATTGTTTGCCTTTGAAGAGTCATGCTTCTTATTTGGTTTACCCACTTCTTCAGCTGATTTACTCTCATCTGTATCTTTATCAAAGGTTTCATCATCGGAGTCTGTTTTATTATCTAAGATTGTTGTAGGAATGTTAATTAATCCATCATCATCAGCTAAATGTAATATATCACAAATAAGTGGAGACTCCACACCTAATATGTACTGACAAGTTTTTGGCTCCAATAAGTACAGGGACACTTGGCCAGGGCTGGAAGAATTTTCTAAGCATTTCAACTTCACTTCAGTTTGTCTCGGTTTTCCAGTTTCATCACATACACTGCCCTGGGAATAGAAATGTGATATTTGAGTTCGCTGCTGCCCTGAAAAATATAAGAACAAATTGCAATTAATTGCAGAAAAAATCACATGCAATAAAATTGGAAAATCTCCATAATAGTTTTCTTAATGAGATATGATATTTAAGATTAGAAAGGAAATACATATTACTTTCTAAGTTGAATCACAATTTAAACAATGTATAGTCAATGTTAAAAGAATAAGCAGAAATAAATGAAGAAATAGTAATAAAAAAAGAATGTAGAATATAAGCACCCAAATTTAAATTACCTTTTGGTTTCGGTCTTTTATGAGGATTTTGAATTATCCACGCTTGGTGGTCTGCTTCGTTAAAACGTCCAAGTAATAAAGACTGACGAGCCCCACTTCTATCAATATGATATTGTATCACAGACTTTCCATAACAGAACTCATATTTCCACCAACCAGTACCCTGTAATATTCCAAGAAATAAAAGCAAAGCAATATCATCAAAATTGTAACAAAGTCAGTGAATATATTAACAAAGTTCAAGTTTTATTGCATGTTTAGTTGGATATTTAGCTGTTAAATGGTATAAAAATGATGACTACATGCACTCATGCTTATTGGGTCGCAGATTTAGATGTTTACGAATCAATAAAACACAAATGCATTTTCAACTAAATCTTCAAATCTCCATGACCTTCAAAATCAGTTAAATGTTTAAGTTTACTAGAATATGTGTAAATTAAATAAGTAAAATTATTCTGAATTACTGACCCCATTGAGGCAATTTTCTCCATCTAGAAATGCTCGGACAGGTGTAGTATCGTCCAATGCTGGTGGAGGATCAGAGGAAAGAACATATTTTGTATCTGGTGATTTTTTCAATGGAGAATCTACTTCTAAGGGATGTAATTCCACTTTCAATCTTGATTCACCATCCTTTATAAAAAAATATAGGGGTATATAAAATTACCTCCATGTAGTATATGCAATGTGATAATGTAAAAGTATTTTAAGCAAGACATTCACTTATTTTTAGTATGAACAAAATATTGTCTTTAAAATCCATCATTCAAACTGTGCATTTCAATAATATTAAACAGTACAATTTAATCATAACCACAAACACTGGCAGGAAACAGCTTTTACTTATAGCCATAAACAGCATGCAATACATTAAAACTTAAAACTTTTGGGAAACATTATATTGTATACTTCAATTGATTCAAACTTTCATTACTATCAGCTAAGTTTTACTAATATGTACACAATCCACTTCAAAATACACTTTTTTACAAATAAAAATGTAACAAACTAAAAGAATATGAAATGTAATGATAACTGTGTAAATACTATACTCTAAAAACAATAAGGCACTGAATAATTCCAAAGTAAAACATGATAATACAATATATTTGCAAATACTAATATAATGAATTATTTTGCTGTCATAACTATCTCTACTGATTCTATTAACGAACATACGTCACACATCTGAAGATAAAAACTCGTGAAAGAAATCTGTAGGTATTAATTATAGCTTGAATATAAAAACTATAACAAAAAAAAATGGTATATTAGTGTACAGAAAAGTAAGAAGTTAATAAAATAAATATTATATTTTTTATAATCTTGTGGCACTATCTCGTTACCTGTGAACCAAAGTTGAACCAAAGAATGATCAATATAATCACAAAAATGCTGCATATTGGAGATTCCATCAGCCTTGTAAAATGATATCGTAAATGTGGTACTCTTACATAGGCCACTCCACCACTTGGAAAGATTTTTTAATTGCAAACACAATTATATTAGAAAAAGAGTTATCCATGGCTCTAATGGTGAAAGATTCATGGCTTTTTTTAATGGTAAGTTAGCATAATAATACACATATATTGTACAACCGTTTTAAGGACTTATTTAAGAGACAAAGAAATAATAACCAACCTCTCCGACTTGTTCTACTTTAAACACAGCGACCACATCTTTTCCTAGTTTGTTAACCTGAACAAAAATTGTGCATAAGATAATCATAACAATAAATTAATGCAACAAAATATTATGTATTGGAAAGCAACATTGAAATAAAGGGCTAATTAAAAACAAGCATGAACGTGACGATCCACACAACTGAGATTTATTTCATTTAATATGAGTCTTCCTATAAAAAATGTGATTTTGAAATAAGTGGCATAGCGCTGAATGTAGCCATAATTATTTTTCAGACCCAATAAAGTTGATAAACATGTCAATTTTATCAATTACTGAATGCAGACATTTCAGATAAATCAATTTAAACTAAATATCTCTAGTATTTAACCAAATATTATTGAAAAAGTTGACAAACATTTTATCTTAATTTTTTATCATACACCATCTTCACTCAAGTTATCATTCATGAGTAAAGATGTTGAGATTGAGTCCTAGGAAGTAATTATTGCTTACCATTTCGGGTTACGCATTACGCGCAAATACTACAATATTAATAAATAGCTTCGGACATGTAGAAAATATGGATTTCTCTAAGTTTATATTGAAGTACCAAGTCTTGAATTGCGTGAAAAATGGAAAAACTCCCGTGGAAGATAGATTATCACATTGATATGAAAAGGGAAAGATGCACATAAAGTGAAGGCACAGATTGTATAAACGAAGAGAATATTTTAGAGGATCGAAAACTGCCAGCAAAAAGATTACAGAAATGTCCTAACTGTAACATTTAGAGCAATGCAACACCACAAACCGACTTGCAGATTTTTTATCAGCAAAAATGCCTGGCAAATGGTACAACTTTCATTCACAGCAGTTCTTAAGAAATTTTATTGTTCGGACAATTCGACTCAGAAAACAAAGCAATTCCCATAAATGGGTAGCTTCGTCACCTGCACTTTGCGGACAACATAGTTTTCTTGTATGGCCCAGAACATCTCCAAAGTAGAATTCAGAAACTAATTGACTTCATCAGCGAAGTAAATATAAAAACAAGTGTGTAAAAATGAAAGTAATAATCAACTGCTTTGCTAACCAAAAACAGGTGTTCAACAGCACTCACTTTAAATGAATGTAAAACTGACGAGAAGTGACCATAGATGTATTTATGTGTGTTTGAAGATTAAAACTAGACAGGAGTTATTTTGGTCAACCTATTCCGTTGTCAATGCAATGTTCAATCAACGTATAGTTTCCGTTATCATACATGCGTTCAAAATCTAGACAAGCGTTCAAACCTTAGCAAAAGAGTATTTCAAATATTTAACGTAACACATCCTGGATATGGCAAGGTGAGAAAAACACGCAGACACAGCAATCGTAAGTAAGGGGAACAGATAA
>JAGVSQ010001920.1:0-26758 GCA_022683975.1 Rhyacophila evoluta | reverse complement strand
AGAAATTAAAATCAATTTCCATCAAGCACCATCAGTCGAAAATATTAATTAAATATCTTAAGAAAAAAACGAGAATTTGAAGGATAAAAATATAAATAAATAAACAATAAGCTTGGTGCTAAGAAAATATTTTATGTGTGATAATACTTTTTTTGAATTAAAAATCTCGGCGGATTTTTTTTTCTCTTCCCGTATTCTCTCTAGTCTTTCTATGTAGAGTAGATGACTATCACGTGGCTCTTTCAGGAATCTCTCTCAACTTCACTTCTTTCACTTTACGTCTTCTGAAGTTATCCTAGTATCCTTTATCTTCCGGAAATATGTCCACGCGTATTCCGCCAAGTTTTCCAGAACAAGCATGAATTAGGCATTCTGGAAGCATCCGCAGCATGTGTTTATTATATTTTAAGTAAAAAAAAAAATCATACTTAACCATAAATTATACATTGAAGCATCACTGAAACTACATTTTAAGCAATTTGGAAATAAATGTTAAAGCTACTATTTAGCTGATTGAATAATGCATATTTCAACACGTTGATCAAATATTTTGTATTATGCTATACAACATACACAGTGGCTTAAAAGTACACGCCCATCTCGGTACCGGAGTTTTCTAGTTATAATCAAATCGTTTTTAAGGGGTTCGAGAACAATTAAAGGTATAGGATTTGATGCTGATTAGGTTGAGTAATTGACTGACTAATTTTCGTGAAACAATATTTCTAAATGTTTTCATATTACTTCATTTCTAAATTGACCATCACAAGCAGTCGTGTTGAAAGTATATCGTCCTATTACTTGCAAAAGACGTCAAAGTGAAAAAGCGAGTTTTGAGATAATCGAATTTTAATGTTTGAGTCCCTCTGTTAAATACATTTTACGACAATTTATAATGTATAAAGCTTAAGAAATTGTCGTAAAATTTATTTAACAAAGAGACTCAAACGTTAAAACTCGATTATCTCAAAACTCACTTTTTCACTTCAACGTCTTTTGCCAGTAATATGACGATTTAAAATCTATTTGGTTGCTAAAAATATAATATTTCATTACAATTATTAAAGTAGTTATAATAAAAAAGATTCAATAAACAAATTGTCTGGTATGGAATGAGAATAATTATTTAACTATGCGCCGTTTCGGAAGTTTTCTTTTTAATCCATGCAATAATTTATGCGCAAATTTTCACGCTGAATGAAAACAAAGAAACGCAATAACAATAAATAACTTTTTGAAATATGTCTAAGTGTTAAGAAAGGAATTATGCTTTCTCGGATTTTAAGTGCGCAGCCCGTAATAGCTTTTCATGTTACCCCCGAGTAACATAAATTCATAAAGTGAAAAAATGCTCCCAAATGAAACAACAGGAAATATTATATTATCATAACGCAGTTGTAAGCAAAGCAAATCCCCCTTGTCTTATTGCCCGCATACTGTTAAATAATTACCCTATATTATTAGAATACTACCCAGGAATTGAGCAATATTTTTAGCGTACTCGTATCATTTATGTCAAGTAAGAAAATAATATACTTTTTGAACAGTTTATAGAAATATTAATATGTTGACTTTTTACTATTAAACACTTTGATGATTTTTACATAAATACATCACTACATTATTTCGCAACATAAAATAGTAAAATGTTCGATACAAGCACATATTTGTACGTATATCATCAACACATGGATCTAAAAATCATAATTTGTCAATAATTTGCATTTAATTTTTATCACTTATAACTTAACCATAATAAGTTTATATTAAAATATTAAAGTAATAAATACTTTTTCGTTTATTAATTTTTTAATAATCATTTTTTATAATGAATTGTAGTTTCGCTGATGTTAAATATACTTATGCAATAAAATAATTATTCAACAATTAAATAAGATGCACTTTTATATATTCTTACAAAGTTGACATCATATGATTTAAAAGCTCATTGAAAGTCTTTGATACATTTTTTTTTAAATATAAGCGACATCATTTATACATGTACGTTTGATAACTTATATTTATTTAAAAGCATTAGAATTTCAAAAGTATTTGTCATTATTCAGTGGATCATAATTAGATAGTTATGAATACATATTTCTCAATAAGTTCTTTAAAAGTATGTGCCTAGAATACAAATTTAATGATTTTATTATCAAACTAAATGATTAGTTATCTACATATATAAACTTGTTTTTAGTATTAATGTCCAAACGCTACTAAAAATGTGTATTTATTCTTTAGAATTTAAAAAGAATATAATTAAATATGTTACATATAATTAAATCCCGAATCGAAGTCTTATGTGTTCTGTGAAGAGTATAAGAAAGTGGAGATTCAGCTTTTCCAGTTGAGTTGGTAGTTTGATCGTATTGTTAGCTTAATGTTATTCCTTGATAAGATTAATTCAATTGTATCTAATCGTATTCTTTCAGATGCATAAACAATACGATTAAATTAATCAAAGTGAAAAAAGGTGGAGGTGAACAAATGTTTGGTAAATGATTTTTTTCTTTTATGTTTCCCGCCTTGGTGGTAAAGTTGATAAAAGAGCACCCCTGGTACCACATGGTATTACGAGTTTATATATTTTAGTATTTCTTATGTGATATATCGATTTACAATATTCACTCAAGTACAAATTATAGTCTCCCCGGTAGTTGATAGGTCAGCGTGGGTGATTTGGAGCCGAATATTGTGAGCTCGATACCTATAGCTGCAGGACTTTTAAAAATATAATGTGATCTAGATACCCGAATGGCTGACAATTAACTATCGTAAAATTAATCTGTCAAAATGAGTTTTGATAATACGAAGATTTATACACTGTGTATTATTTTTAGAAAAGTCATATTTACACTGTTGATCCACACACATTCCATTTTCAAAGAGAATACGATAAAAAAATATATTTTTTACTATATTGTAGTACAGTAGTCGGCAGCCTACTACCCGCGAGAAATTTAACTATCCATTGCAACATTTTTAGTTACCCGCACAAGAAAATATTATTTTATCAAATTGCTTATTTTTTAAATTATTTATTTATTAATGCCAATAATTAGAACGTTGAAATTGAATGGAAAAATAAATTTAAAGATCTTTCCAGCATCTTCAAAACACAGAACACAACCACATGAATGCAATATCATCATGGTGGGCGTCATTACCACAAAAATTTTCATACTTAAAAAAATGTATGTCCCTTATTACCAGCATTTAATTCAACATATTCTTGTAAGTAAACGTTTTTTAAAAAAAAAATTGTCCAGAATACTTTGCAAAATAGACTAACACAAGAAAATCTAGATATCTGTGTTTGAATTAAATCGACTACATATTGGAAAACTTTAAAAAAATTTAAAACCGAGGAAGCGACTAATAAAAAGATTATATCGTCTGTATGTTTTCATAGAATAAATTTGTATTTACACATACAAATGTAAATATTTTTTATGGTAAACAATTGTTTTATACTTTTACCCACTAAGCAAATATTTTTTTAGATTTTTTTTTTTTTTACCTAGTATCTCAAAAGGTTGTTGACCACTGGTGTAGTATATACTGTCAGCAAAAATAATGCAAGCATTTTGGATGTTAATGATATTTTTTTAATTAATTCAATATTATTTTTATATTATAATAAGGAAGTCATAGTTAAATGTATGAAATACCTTGTACTGTAAGTTCAAAGTATATAGGAAACGCTTGATCAATAATCGATTGGCAATTTTCTAATATTAACTCTTAATAATCGTATTGAAGGAAGATTCATTTAAACGGTTCTAAAATTGGCCTCAGGTATAGAAACATCTTGATTGTATATTTACAGCAAAAAAAAAGTATCGGCTATCAATAAAAGGCACTCATCGATGTTTCAAATAATGCTTAAGTCGGGACCGGAATTATAAAATGATTGGTGTCCTAATATAATTTATCTAATGGCGCAGTAAGCCGTAACATTATATCATATCGGGTCGTGTAAGAATGGCTTATAAATCGCCAATTAAGCATCTGGTCTCTTGCCGAGGTTACCCCTGATAGGTATGTGGGGGTAAGATGGGAATGGGGATTGGCGCCGCCGATTCCTAATGTATATATTATGAATTAAAGTTTGGCCGACTTAATTTATTTTACCCACTAAGCATTCAAAAAAATGAACGGTCGATTAGCATTGTACATCACTAAAAACTAAAAAGTTCACTTTCATAACACGACAACTTAGACGGAATATGCATTATTTGTTAAGATTCGAAATAAAAGTGAATCTTCTGAAAATGTACGAGTATATAAAATACTATTTCATAATAAAATCACCACTTCTATATGAAAAGAATTAAAATGTTATTCTGTTTTAATTCTGGTGCTTTTTATTAAAACATCTTCATTTAATAAAACATCAATTTTTTAAAAAGTTTAATAAACTGAAGACATATTTCCTAATAAACATAGGAGAATACAATAATAAGCAAATAATGAACCAATTAAGAAATCTATATTATTAACCGAGATATTAAGTGTGCCTTGCATCCGCGAAATGCAGATTCGATTTAGTATTGATATGCGTATTTTCTTGTATGACTTCTTTGTAATGTTTTCACTTAATTTGTAAATACCCTAGGTTACTTATTATCCTTCCGTACCGTCCAACTTTGCCCCTTACGATCGTTTAAATTCAAATGTCGTGAAACACAAAACAATATGCCACGAATCCTGTCCCATCGTTCCCCGAGATATCGCGACCAGATAAAAGGTCGCATTATTCGTTCGGGCTTTAAGCTCAGATCTCAACCCTGAGATAAAGCTTGGATTGAGTCGCATTTGCAATGGAACATGCACAGTGTTGCTGTTCTAACATATCCCGGCACTTGACTCGAAAAATTTAAATTATAATAAATTATCTTAAAGAAAAATTAACTATACTCAATAATCGTTGTTATAGAATTGAATTATTCTTAACTGTATATGTATAGATTATGCAGCCTAAAAAAGAAACAGATAAAACAAATAATTTCATCACACATGATCACAACAATAAATAAATTATTTTTATAGATTTTCAGCTTAACAATACTTAAAAAGAAATTACTGCTTTAAGAAATCTAAGATAACAGAAACAATGTAATAAGACTCTTAATTATGTGAAAATGTGTGTATAGGAAATTATACATACTTTGTACATTTTTAAATCCTTTCAAATATATTGTTTAGATTTCCGCACAACAATTAACAGTGATTAAAATGTTTTTTTAATACTTATTTGACATATCTTCGTTATTGAATTGGTTTGTCGATTAAATCAACTGTAAAATGTTGAGGAGATTTAAAATAAATATCATTTAAATACATGAAAGTATTTGTGCTATTTGCTGTATTGTAGAAGAATATAATTACACTATATGATATTTTATAAATTACTTAAATTGATTGAAAACACGTTTCGTCTTTAGCTACTTACCGTAGATATTTGATAAACCAATCGTATAGCGACGATATATTGTTTTCATATATTGAAAAAATGTTTAAAAGTTTAAGCAGTATTAACAGTATTAATAATCTAATTGAAAATTTTTTTATTTATTTTGTTGAGTAAATTTAGACTTAAATATCAGTTCTCTTTACAGTTGATTTGATTATCAATAACTCGTAATAGTTTACGTATTTATTTTCTCTATTGTAGTGGGTCAAATCATAAATCATACGATGTTTTATACTTATATTTTTACAATCTTATAATGTAGTAATTTCAAATTGAAACACCTCTGCATTTATAAAAAAAAATACTATCCGTAACAGCCAATGGCAGAAACGGAACAACATATTGTATTTTAATAAAATTGGCGCGTCATTATATCAAGACAATTTCGAAAGATAATTATTCAATTCCGAATAAAAAAAAATTACATGATATTTTAATAACAGGTGTATTCTATATTATTATAATAATAATTACCGCACACTTATTGTTGAAAAACACGTTTAAAAACACGCTGGTAATCAATTTTGATCAGTTCAGGTCAATGATACGTGTTATGCATATTAATGATTTCATATAAAATTATACCGCACTCTTTTATTGACTTGTTTCGAATTTTACAATTTAAATATTCAGTTTATACTAATTAATATATTTCGTTGGCCCGCCTCAATGACGGAGCGAATAAGTGTTATATTAGAATATTATGTACTATATCTCCAAGGAAAGTTGTTTTTATATGTATTTAGAAACAAGACATCGATTTCCAATAGATTAAACAATAAATTGGTAATAGATTCTGGTGAAAAACATATCTTCACACTCTATGTATAAAAAACGAATTGAAAAAACATCTTTATCAAACGTTTGCCTTTTTTAATTTATTAACTACTCAAATTCAAAACATTGTATGCTCATATGTAAATATTACACAAACAATTATATCGACCATAAAAATCTTTTCTGTATCTATATTAGTTTTTATAATGATATAGTTGTGCATTCAGTATTCAATAGTATTCACTTGGCAACTTACGATTTATTAACTATTAACCAAACATTAAAAAAAATACGAATTTAGTTTCTACGCGTTATACTCATTTAATCCTTGAATACTTTTATTTTTATTTCTTCTTACTGAAACCGCTAAATAATTTAATGTCATATTTGAGTTTATATTATTCTCTAAAAATAGTATAAAGCTATTGCATTTCTAAATATCCGAAAGTTTATGATATTTATTAAGTTGTATATTCAATAAATAGATGTCTCATTCAATTCTATGGATATCATCAAGTCTTTATCTATTATAATAATTCAATGCTAAGCAGTTGTTGTTATACACAAAAAGCTTATTTTGGCGTGGCATTTCGTTGCTATAGGATTAGTTTAGCGAATAGGCCAACCGTCAAATATTCATAAGATAATTTCATTTAACTACATACAAGTAAATACATGGAGGTGTCTGAGCTGTTTTTAAAAAAACCATATGTTAGATATATTATGGAATAATAGAAAATTGCAGTGTATAATATATTCGAAATTACATAATTAATTGAAATTTTGTTTTTCAAATCACGCAGCGTGGATATTCGATAGACCAATTCTTTAACAAGGATTTATCAACTGCCATAGCTTTTAATTCCAACTATACAATGCCCTCTTAGCTTTTCTTCGTCTCATTGGCAATTACGGTAACAAGGGAGCGAACGATGCACACAGAACATTACGTAGGTACATTACAACTTATGTCAATCCGCGACGCACATTTCTACGATTAACCAGGGGGTCCCTGCCACGGGGGTGGGGGTTTAATATGAGTCCCAGTGGGGGTCAGAGCATTATTTTCACTAATACAATACGGCGAATTTATTCAAGCGACGATTATTTGGCATTCTTACGTAAGAAACGCAGAATTACCTCAGCCAATTTGCATAGCATTGGGAAGTTAGTTAACTCACTAGAGTCATGTTGTATTTCTCTTACTGCATATTAATTTTGTCATTTTATTAAAGATTAAAGACATTTTAAACCGATTTACATACTAGTTTCAAGTGTCAATATACTAATTGTCTACACGACTAATTCTTGGTGTAAAGATTTAACACATAATTAATATTGTTATTAACATCTTAGCTTAACGTATACGTAATTGGCTGACAATAAATTCTCATAAAAAAATCTATCATAACATATTTTCATGCTGCGGAGATTCATAAATTAATGTAATGTACCTTCGGAGCGGAAATGATATGTTTATATATATATTGGTAATTTATATCCGTTTCTGTGTTATAATATTCTAATTTTTCCAGACTTTAAATGCAATAGATTCAAACTCATGCTCTTTCTACTCTCTTAGTTTTATTCATCTTACAAATTTATTTCTAATATTTCCTATTTACAATTTTATTATACGTTTGTTGATCATTGGTGATGTTAAAGGAATAGTTAAAAATAAAACAGTTGATCTAGTAATAATAATCAAAACATCATTTACAAATTTTACATCGCTTCCGTTTATTTTTTAAAAGGATTCTTTGTGACAAACAGGTGTATTTTCTGTTTTACGGTATAGAAGTATTAATCAAGTAAGCATCGAATAAAAACTTAATGTTGATTTAAATGTATTATATTATCAAAGATAAGTAGTATATTATAGTAGATTTAATGTTATAATATGGTTATGGTAATCAATTAATAGAATTATTTCACTTTAATACAATAATAAGCTAACATTAAACTCACATTAAAATACATTACATGACAGCCTCCACGAATAGCATAGGAGCTTTGAAATTACAAAGACACATAAACGTCACCTTTGTAATTTCCTAGGGCGTAATCAGAAGTTCACAACTGAATGATGAAATCAGTTTAATTCAATTAAGGCGTAGCAAAGATCCGAGAGACCGGCTATCATTTGGCTTGCGAGACCCACATTAAACTGAAGTGCGTGCGTGAGTTGTCTCCGAATTGTTCATCGAGGAACAAAAGGACTTGTGAACACTTAATTTTCTCGAACAGGAGGTACGAGTGTCTAATATAGTTTCACTTTGTTAAGGTGCAGCTTGGTTTCACGTCGGATAATACCTCGAGCCAAATTAAGCTCAATCTAGATACCGCGTTATCTTGTAGGTTGTACAATTTAACCGTACCTTACCTACCTGAACAATACTAAAAAATCCAAAAAGCTTACCCACCTGTAAGTTACACATAAATATAAAAAAATAAAATGATTTTCTAAATGCTTTATTTTGTCACCTATCATGATGGCTGAAGAAGATTTAACGAACAATGAATGAAGCTTCTGTGCGCGTTGTTAATATCTACATTGTTTGACAATACGGACAAGATATTTACAATTTATTGAATGCGCAAAAACACATTCATCTGTGTTCATCTTTCAAACTTATATATTTTTCTTCATTTTCGAAAGTGATTGTATTGTTTTATATATAATATATCAAAAAAATCTAAAAACAGCTAAATAACAGCTATGCACATTTATTTTGTGTTTCATCTTTATAAAGATATATAAAATTTACATTCAATGAAACAAATAGCTCAGTAATATAAAGATATGTCCAGTCTAGTCTCTAAGCTTTCTCATATACTTATTTATAATCGTGGCTTAATTTGAATTAATATAATAATAAAAAATGAGGCTATTTTATATTTTTTTTGTAATGAAACAATTCAGTATTTTACATATTTATTATAAAAACATTACGTAATGTGTACTTATAGTATTATATTTATATAAAAATAATTATTCTAACATTTATTAATCAAAAAAAATAATTCTAGTTCCAATATACATAATATTCGGTATAAAAAAATTACAAATCGCGTAGTAAATGAAATGCTTATCGGTTACAACCATTAATACGGTACAGTTTATTGGTATTATAATAACACCTCAGAGTATTTACACTTCTATTAAGTACCCTTCAGATTTAAATTGTGTGTGAATCGTTTGTAATAACAATAAACACTTACGTCTTAGAAGCTTGTTCAATAGTCCAATACAAATGTAAACGTAGAAACTCTTGAATAATCGCATCAACATCTTCACTCACTCTTATAATGTAAGTGGTTGTTATTATGATATAAACGTTACAGTATTTATGAGCTTTTAAGGGTTTATGAGCTTTTATTTAAGACATTCAATCACTTATTGCTATTATTTAAAGGTAGCAATTTTGGTAGACATATTGCATTATTTTTGAATTCATTGTGACATTTTTATGATTTTTTGTTTCAGCTGAACTTAAAATGGATGTCCTGAGGGAGAGAGAAGTAAAGGACACGTTGGAAAGGCAGCTTGTTGATGAACAAAAGATGCGAGGTAAGTTTTTTCTTTGTTCTCATTGTTTCTATTTACAAATAATATTATCGGTCTAATTCTTTTTAAACTTTTTCACAATTGAATATAGGTACGGTAGTGAAAAGCTTTATGTGATATTTAAACACACATTTTTATTACAAAGGCTTTCTTCAATAAGCTTTCACCGATATTTTATATGATGTAATATTTATCATTCAAAAATATTACACCAATAAAATTCAAGCAGTTTTGTTTTGTATGAAAAACATATATATTAAGTATTCCACCTATTTATGGTACTAACACACATATCCTTAATATTTAAAAAACGTATCTAGTTTTTCACGTTAATCCGTTATTAGTCAATCAAACAAACCCCTTGCTTATTTATATAAATGCAATAAAAGGACTTTAATTCGTGATTCATAATGCTACAAAATTTGCAAATGACTGCAAGATCTGTATTTGTATTTACTTCATTAAAAAAAATCAGAGTTTAAAATCAGTGATATAATATATGGTATTCGTAATTATATTTTGATATAGATATTTTTTTGTCTTAGCGGGAATAGTGCTTTAAAAATACAAGGATTGTGTTTATCATATTATCTATTTAAGAAACTTAAATAACATAAAAGCTTGTAGCTTAACTTAATGATAAATGATTCGTGCTGAAAATTTGGATATTCGATTGGAAAATTACAGACCAAGTAATCGTTAAAACGGGCAACCGGGTGGTATTGTTGAGAATTGATTAATATTCCGCCAATGGTTTGTCGACTTCACTGCGTTTCGACAAGAAATAACTACAAGGAGGCCATTAAAGATGGCAATATACCAGACTATCTGCTTGAAGGGTTGCTCTGACCTTTAATCAAATGTCAGCCATATTGTCTGAGACTACGGGATAACTTTATGATTGTCGCTTTTCGAAATGTTATACCATTTGAACTGTTTTTGCTTTATGTCGGTATTAAATGAAGATATGTCATAAATTATATGTCTACAAACGAAGTTACTAAAATCCATCACCAATAACACAGAGATAGTTATATTTCACAGGAAAACGTATGCGATTAATATACATGCACAATTTAATCTTTTTCAAGTAATACACGTAATGATTATTTAGAATTAATTTGGAGTAAATTATATGTTTGACTCCCTTAATTGAAACAAGATTCGCAAACTTATCTTCCACGTGTATATTTTAAGACTTGAATACAAATATTTCAGTGAATGGTTGACTGCCCTTCCTTGCAAAATATTCCATCAACAAATTATGTAAAACAAAAATAATTATTTACAATATATTCAAATTAAGACGTCAATTAAATTTAATTAAATTTAAATTAAATGTTTTTATCAAATAAAATAAAATGCGCTCACTTCAACAGTAAAAAATACATTTCTTATTATTTTAAAGGCGGCCAATGATGTGAAAAATCACAGTATTGCATTAATTGCAGTAACACTTATTTTTATTAGATATTTTTAATAATTATGTCAAAAAATCTTTATCAAGCATTATAAAGTACACTGTTTTTAGCTTAGCTTTTAAGTAAATAATTAGACAGCTTAAATTAAAATAATTATTCATATTTAAATCAATAAATATGCTTATATTAAGTTTGTATAATTTTAAGCATATTATTATACATGTATGAGATTTTCTTATTTCAATTCTCATAGGATTTATCGGATGTGACAATGACAAATAATATCTAGCAGCATGTATGAAGTGTGTAATCCAAAAAATGTGACACTTGATTGAAATGAAACGTATCATGATACAGCCTTGTTACAGATAATGAGTTGCGAAAATAATATGACTCATTGGCTAATTCGGGAATCCCCTTTCATTTGCATAGACAGATACGCTGTAGTGGGGAGAAGGGGCATAGACACAAAAGAGGTGTTAGGTGTCAAAATAATTGTAAAATACCCTACACACGAATGCGATACTGGCTGATGATCATTTCTCATTTTGTCACGAAACGAAATTTAAAAAAAAATACAAAAATTTTACAAAATATAATAATAGCTGAAATTTTGTAATAATATAACAAATACTGTTGTTAAACGTATTTTTATCCAACTTTATTCGATAATAAAAATAAAATTCTTTTTAATATACACGAAGTTTACATTGAACATAATAAAATATCAAGGGATGGTTTCTTAATTCATTTTAATTTTATAAATGTACGAATAAAAGTGACAAATTTCGCATCTTCTGTAGTGGTTAATTAACATACTTCACGCGGTATCATTTTTAAACATAAATTTAATATTTTATACGCTATTAGTTGTAAATATTCAATATATCTAAAAATTAATAAAAAAACATACAAAAAAAGCTCGTGATAATATATTTGAAAATTATATATTTTTTTTAAATATGTATTAAGCTCAAGATAAAACGTTATCATAAACAAATATTTTCATACTTTCTTAGTACTTTGCTGATAGCAATAGTAAATATATTGACGATTTTTTTCATCTCTTTATATATATCGACTGTGGAAAGGAAAAAGTAAGTACCCCTCAGTTTTTTTCAAAAAACCTTTTTGTCGATAATCATTACATATACAACTTAATATACTTCAAAATAATAAAATCTGCAAACACGCAATTAGTATCTAAATTTAGCTTTTAAGTTATGTCCCGTAAAATTTGCAACCAAAAAAAAGAACTCCACCACATCAATTTTATTAGGTTTTTTTAATAACACATTATTTTAACATCAGGTTGGGTAAATAAATACAACACCAGTTTTAGTCTTCATCCATTTTAAGGTTGTGTCAATTAAATGTTTTAACTTTGGCCCAAAACCATTAAATATATATTTTTGTGCCTCCTGCAAAATTTGGTCTGTGTGGGTAACGTTCTTTATTCTTTCCACAGTCGATATGATTATAGTACCATGTGGTGAGATTAATAGATAACTATAACTACTCTTAAAAAATATACACGAGCTTTAGAAATAGATAAAAAGGATCAATATAATTTCGACTGTTGTTCTCTCTCTTTCTTGCCATTCCAAAGTATGACATTAATAAGAATAATAATAATAATTAATATAGAAATGAAATGACAGTCGTAGCGCACTAATGGTTCTTTGTTTGTTCAAGTATCGAATAACCTTTACGGCATTCATACGTAGTTACGTAGTACTACACCCCTCGAACTACACTCACACATCAACATAAACGAAAATCAACACACTGATATTCGTATTATTAATATAAACACAAACATTCACGAAACATACTGATGATCATTACTCACACAAATACTGGTATGTGTATTAGGTACTCGTGAATTCAATACCTAGTACTGACACCGCACCTCGAAGAAAGGTTATTATTTAAATTGTAATTAAATGTCATTTTACTTTGATACGAAAAAGTATCGGTTACTTTGGCATCATTATTTTATATTTACGCGTGGATTATTTCGATCATTAATTTGACAAAGCAAAGAGCTGTTGTAATTAAAAAAGGCGAGTAATTCATTTGGAAACGTAATTATTCCTAAAAAAGTTTGGTGTTTTTCAAATAAAATATAATTCTTCTTTATAAACAGCTATGGGTACCTTTCACATCTCCAAAACAAAACAAATTTAAATCACGAAAATGGTAGCATGAAAAGAATTATTGGTGTATTAAAAAATACCCTATCTATGACAAACGACCATTTTAGGTAAATATAATTGGTATATTAGTAAACAAAAATATGTATAGCGTTATATGTTTGAGATTTAAAATTCATTGTTTTAAAACTATATGGTTCCATATGGTAAAATTTCGTAGACTTTATGCAAACATTGTTATTCATTTATTTATACCATCAAAGTCTATTAATTTCGCTGTCACCAGCATGTTGAATAGATTAGTAACAATATCAAATGCTAAATACTTACGATACAAATTCAAAAAAGTAATTTTTCATCGAAGTATCTTCTTCATTGTTTAGCATTTTATTTCCAAACAAAAAAGCACTCGGCGAACGATTGATGATATCGAAGTGTCGAAACCAATGACTTTTCACGCCCACCGTTATGAACTGTCGCGAAAGCTTCCCCAAAAGTTTCCCCCTTAAACGCCTGTTTATTGCGTCGAAGCTTTTGCTGTATGTATTTCTGTTGTTATCGACAGCTTTTTTTTGGTTGCGGCTAGTTGACTATTGGTGAATAAATCATTCCTGGATTTGTCAGGATTGGGCGGAATATAATTGATACGGTGTTTTTGTGTGACATTCCATGAAAAATTGACAATATTTCAAATGATAAATCGTCATTTACGAATATTTATCATATACTTATCCCGATTATATATCAAACACTGATGTTACCTGACCGCAGTCGATAAATCACTAAAGACTTTGTTTTTAACTGTAGAATATACCTATTTCATTTTAAGCACAATAGAAAAATGTTATTCATATCATGTTTCAATAATTGATTTATTCAACGAATGATTTAATTTTAAAATGGAACATTATACTAACTTTTATTTATTATATATTCGAATGTATCGATTAACACGAACGATTTTACTAACAAAGAGAGAGTTGTGTAACCGATATAGTATTCAAGTATATAAACTTTAAAAAATGCACTTATAATAGATTTTGTGTAATATATTTTTGGCAAGATTTGGGTATAGACAAAATTAATCATCAAATATTTTGACTATCGATGATTGACGATGATATTTATGTCGATGGAGTTATATTTATATACTACATTTATGAAAAGTTATTCAATATATATTGCAAAGTATCGTGGGAACAAAATTATGTTTGGTGAATAAACAAACATTAAATATCTCAATATTTATCTTGACAAGATCGATAACGTTAAGTTTTTTTTTAACAAATTATTCTCTGTCGTTTTCCTAAACGGTAATACATCTTCATTAAAAATGAACAAGTAAGAGTTTAGTGATGGTACAAGTTCATTTATGAAATATTCACTTGCCACTTATGAACTGTCTTCAAGTAATTGACTTCAGTGACGTGCGCATAATTTCTCGTATTACAAAATTTACAGAGTTAAAGACACCTTCTAACTTTTTAAGAGGTTTTAAATCACACATGGTTGATTATGTTTAATGCTATGCGTTGGGCCGCGCCGCGCTAATGTCCGAATTGTGCACCGCACAAGGGCGCCTCAATATAATGGGTGTCTTTTTTAAGAACGTTGAAATGAATTAGTCAATATTTAAGTGCAATAATATTTGTGCAGTTAAATTAAGTATTCAATATAAATACAAAGTATTGCTGTAAATTTCTTTAAAAAAGGCTAGAAATAGTCTTAAAAATGCAAGATATTGATCAGTGGAATTATATGAACAAATAACTGTTAAAACTTTTTGCGCAAAGGCACCTTCTACCCACGGCGCTGCACTGACAGTACGTGTCTCATCTTCATCATATATATATATGGATACTGTTGCATGGTATAATATGATTTATCTAACTTTCTTGTGAGACTCTCTTTATTTTCTTTATTATTATTTTCAATCTTCTTCTTATTTTTACTTTTATTTGCTTTTACTACTGTATTTACTTTATACATGTTTTTTAATGTTTTTAAATGACGTCAACTATTTTGTTATTGTCATATGTTATAAAAGATTTAAAATATTAATTTGTAATATTCCTGTCATGTGAAAAAGCACTCGTAATACAATATATAAAAATAATCGTTTTTTATAAAAGTATAATATATTAAATGAATATAAAGTTTAGTCAAAATATCATTTATTTTTTGCTCAACATTGCTTACGGAATGATTTTTCAGTATGCAAAGAATACTCACGGTAAAAATATGTGCGCCATTGAATTTTTTAGAGTAGTATGATTAATGAGATGTGTATACACTCACCATGGGAGGCGCATGGTTTTATTTGCAAAAACCGCATGGGCTGACATTTTTCCGTCTTCGAATGCAAATAGGTGCAGTAATTATTCTGTCTACACGTCAACCTCCGCGACTCTGTGAGAAACTAACATATAAATTAATTGGCCATTTCTGCATATACACTCGGTCTTTATCCTTCATAATAATTAATAATATTAAAATGCGACTTGGCTAGTTGAGTTTGATCGTCTTCGCGCAAAGAATAATCGGATTTTGTATCTCTTACATGCTCTCGTCAATGTAATGATTGATATTTTTAATCACACACCCATCTTGTTTTATGCATAATCCTGTAATCATTCATATTATTTTATACACAAATAATTACACTGTATGGTAATTAATATGAAATAGTATGTAGTGCGAAGTGAAATGATTTAACAAATTGATTGACAGCATAATTCTTTGCTTATACATGTAGGGGAGACCGTGGAAAACAGCATAGCTAAGATTAAAACTCTGAAGCTTATTTACAGCTGAAATAGCTGAGAGGTTATCCTGCGCTCTTTGTAGCTGTAAATTACTGCCTGAATTTTCACAGCTGCTGGATTAAAAAAAAATGCAGAATGCGCAATATATTGACCAATAGTCTGAAAAAAATAAACTTTAAATCTTAAAATTAATCTAAAAGATCTATTGTCATTTTCATAATGTTGAGATAGAGATTGTAAATATAAAAAAAATAAACAAACCCCTATACTACATAAGATTTTGTCGCGGAAATTACATTATAATGCTACTATTAAAATTCATCATATTTTAAAATCAGAGTTAATTAATTTCTAAGAAGTTTCAAAATGTAGCATATAAAGAAAGGTGTGTTTTTTTTATTGCTCCAAATAAGTTGTGGTAATTTTTTTATTAAGTACAATATCAAATGAAAGCTTTGTTGATTAAGTTATTTTTTGTAGTTTTAAATATAGAATGTATACTAATTATAATTGTCTATTTGTTTATTTGATGAAATGTATAGGTACGTAATATAGTTGTTCGAAATAAGAGTTCACGACAAATTTCACAAACACGTAGGCTTTAGTATATGATACCAGAGTTAAGCTTTATTTATTTTATATTGAAATACAAAATAACGCAGCACTGATTTGTGCAATAATTTATTGTTCAAATCGCAGCTGTGACATTAGTAGCGAACATAAAGCAAGATAGCATATGGGAATGTTGCGACTAGTATGCATATCGTGGTCGCGATTTATTCGATATGGTCGGCCATGCCCACAACGACGTTCTCAATTAAAACGATAGCGGACCAATAACAATCAATCTATCCGGCCAATCGTCCGGGGAAGGCTAATCAACGGCAATAAACCAAATATGCATTCATAATACAAATTGTATTGATATCACTGCAATAACATCAGCTGCATCTACACGAACACCAACGCAGGGATTCTATAACTTACTGAAAGCTGCACAAGCACAAAGCTCTGGCTATAAAAGTTCAACCGATTTTTAATACATTCTATTTTGATCTATTTCGGGGACACGCAACTCTCCTCTGATTTTCACTATTGTTTCGCGATTTTATTTATTATCTATTACTTGAATTTATATCGATCAGTTAAGTTAGTATTTTAACCTTCAGCTGACACAAATATAATACATACGTAAGGTATTTAAACAAGTCTGATTTTTCATATCACATTTTCACTGTCACACAGTTGTCACTTTTCAATGGGTGATATAATTATCATATTATGTTTATACACACGGTACTAGTAAGAGCTTTTATATATAGCCGATATCATATAGCGCAGGATGAGGGATCATCGTTCCGTGAAAATTATCTACATTGCTCGTCAGTCAACATTCTAATTCCAAATTGTCACACACACATTAATAAAATACGTCAATATTTGTTGTATTGGACACTAACCCTACAGGTATTTAAAAAAATGCGTATATAACTAATGTTATTATGCATTACTTAGCAAATAGTTCATACTAATATGGTACATACCAAATACCAGGGACGTATGGTACATTTTCTCATATTTAAAATGCCGCCTCTCTCGTGCGTCGAAGATAACTTTTCATTTCTTTGCAAACATTTTGGTTTCCCGTTTTTTTAGTTCTCTCCTGCTCTATCTAGAAATTACTTTCGTATATATTTTTCCAGATTTTTTTCTTCGTAATGAATACTTTCGGATATAGTAGGTCGCATAATTCAAAAACTATCGCAGCTCCTGAAATAATTTTGCCTCCTTGCAATAATATTTTGCGCCCCCACATGTTTCATGTGTTTGCAATATATGTATTTATTTCACTTTTTTTGTCGCCCTTTACATGATGCCGCCCGATGCAACCGCGTCTTTGCTTCATAGCACGACACGGTCCACCAAACCCGTTACGATTGTCACTAAAATCGTTATTTCTAAAACTTTTGAAATTGTTAGTAAATATCTGAGTAGTTTTGGAATAGCTGGTCAACAAAGTGACCAACCAGAGTGCACGAGGTCTATAAAACGTTATCGCATTTAGTTACAGCCTTAAATTAACATCTAGTTGAATGAATTTAGTAATAGGGTACCAAACAACTCTGTGCGTTATTTATATTATTTAATATAGTTTAAGTACTAGAGAAACTATATGCTTTATAAAATGAGAACATTAATTAATGTGTTTTATCTTAGGTTATAATACTTAGATAATCGACCAATTAATACGAGTTGGAATTGTCTATTAATGCTTTGGCATAATTTATTAAATTTTATTGTGTTTTCATTTTCTATTATAAACCATAAATTCGTTTATTATATTCGTAAATATAATACACATGAGTATTGATTAAAATTATATTTCACTCTCATCCATCCAATCTTATCCAGAAATTTGAAATCACTTGCCGTCAATTTTAAATACTAAAATGTAGCCACTGACTTTAGTGTATGTCATACATGCAATTTAATATGTTTTTCATATCTTGCTTATAAGTAATATGTATATGACATTCCCCTTATAATCCGAATCTATTGTAAGCCGGATCGAAGTCCGAAGCCCCTTATAAAGCTGATGAGTGCAATCGGACATAATATAACTCATTGAAAAAATAAAACATGCAATGATTATATTTATAATGAATTAGACTGCATTTTTTGTACCGATTAAATTGCTTTATGAAATCAATTACATATTAAAATTTTCTTGCGAATTTTTTTTAATATTTGAAATATTTTGAGTTCAAAATTAATGTCCTCAACATACCCTCTATTAATGGTAATTATTACCAACTATAGTAGAGCTTTTTAAAGATTATTAACACTATTTGAACGAAATCTGTTCTTTTAACCCTTTAAGGAGAATGGACGTTCATGTCTCGCCTTATTTTACAATTTAGTAAAATATAATTATTTATTTTACTATAAATACTATATAGATTTATGAATTATATTTGGCATTAGTCGTCACGATTATATAATATATTTATAGGCTAGAAAAAAATACGTAAACATTATGAAAAAAAATGAGAAAAAAAACTTTAAGCAATGAACAAGTTCGTTATGCTCTTTTTATTATTATAGTGATTTGTAAAAAACGAAAGATTTTTTATATTTCTATTCACAGAACACACATAAAATATCACATAAATCAGTCATATGAGTTTAAATTTGTTCTCAAGTGCTACTTTGATTCCGAAATGAGTGCGGCCACTACGCTACTATGTTATACATTTTCCTACAAATTTGGAATAACTTTTTAGTTTATTTTATTCGTTGTTTCGAAATAGAAGATCATTGCTTACAAATCAACATATCCAATTCGAATGATTTTATGAGATTAGTTGAATCGATAGCATTGAAAAATTTTAGTGTTTACAACGTGAGTGGATAAAATGTTAACTCACTAATGAACGGTTTAATAGTAATAATTGCAATTAATTGTTATAAATAAAGAAAAAAATAATGAACTTGACTGCCTGTTCATATTTATTTAGTCGTTTTATATAATATTTTGAACAATTAATTGTAAAAAAATTCTAACGACATCATCGCCTACAGCATTCGGATGCTACAGCAATGTGTCAGATGACAGATAATTACCAACGATTGCGTTGTGCCACGTCCCCGGCTAACTGTGGCGGCAACAAGCGATCCTATTACGCTGTCAATATCGTTACGAAGGGGTTGCATTGCACACTGAATCATGCACCGAAATAATGCCGTCGAATTCAAATCCGATAATCATTTCCATTCGCATTGCGTCTGGTCAGCCAGCGATTGTTTTCCTGCTCGAGTGTTATTGTTGTGCACAATCTGTGGTCTAATGCACATATTCTCATTACTATTATACTCCGATACTTGTGCGGATACTCTAAACAAAGGAGATGTTCTCTCTCTATTATAGAAATTCATATAACACACTATGCAGTTTTAGAAGTATATCTATTCATACATAAATGTACATTAACTTATACAATATCATCTAGTTAATTAATAATCCCCAAATTTATATGCAACGTTCTGGAATTTTTAAGCTTTTTTTTTTTTTTAAAGCTTTCAATAATTAAAGTTCAATTTTATAAAAAATACTGTTACCACGCGTACTGTTTAGTACACATATATAGAAATTATTTGTCAAATAAATTACAGCTTATATGACGAAATTCGATATATTTAGAAGTTCAATGTATATGTGTCTTTATAGCAAAAAAATAGTTTTTTGTTGGTAATTTAGCAAATGATTCGTCGCACTTAATACTTAACTTCAATAATACGCTTAAATCGTAGTAAAAAATATTGTTTGTCTTATTATTAAAAGCTTACGCATACTTACAATATAATATCAATTACAAGTGAAATACATCATTAGTATTGTCAATAATTTAATTTCGTTTTTAAATAGATTTACTGTGGTATATCAATCATTCTAAAGAAAACAATAATCCTTATTGAATTTACAACTGTAATCATGATTTTAAAGATATTTTTCTTTAATATAATAAATTAAGTAAGTGAGAATATAATATGTATGTTTATAACTATAATTTTTGTATGATGGAGTTTTTATGTGGATATGAGTGAAGACATTTTTTTAAACTGAATGTGAGTTGGGTTGTTTTGATTCAATGGAAATTTTCAACTAAGTAACATTGTTAAACAAGACACATGGCCGCTTTTACGCCGCCAACGTCTTTCATTTTCATTTCTGCTCACCTGCTGTAATAAAATTTTAATTACACTGGATATAAAAATTCAAATATCTCTGCAGAATGCATCAAAAGTTTTTACAATGTCGAAGAAACAAAAAGGGCTAATAAAACCTCATAAGTACCGGATCCGCAACACCAAAGATGAGCGTTAGCTAGACTACACATTTTTTCATCATAGTTCATAAATACATACATTACAATAATACAACACATTCTTTTCTTACATTAAACATGCTTTATTGCATTTATTTAAAACACAGAATAGTATATTGTGCTATACTTAACGTGGAATCTTCAACCAAGTTTGTTGAAATGTGACAAAAGTAGCTTGATGTTAATCACAATGGTGCGCTTTATAGTATGCTTGTCTGCATGATTTATTTATAAGCGCTTGCAAGTTTTGTGATAGAAATTTAATTTAACTCATTCAATTTAATATATACATTCAATTCCTATAAAAATCATTTCAAAGAATACATCATCATGGTATTGTATTAATAGCAATATCATTTTATCAATAGACATGACGTATATTTAATTTTTAAACAGTTTAGGATATTTTAAAAGAAATTTCGATGGATTGACGTTTAATGCGTTATCCGAAAGAGAGTTTACTTCTCGCGAATCGCTCTTTACCTACAACGGGCCAAAATGTCTCGTATATTTCAAATTTAACGACACCGTAAATTGCGACTTTGAATTAAAAATTGATAACAATTTATATCCGTTACCAACAGTGAATTACAAGTAGGCTTTGGTCTTTGTTTATTTATACAAAAAGCAACTACTGAAAGAACATAAAATATGCTTTTTTCAGATTTTTTATTTATGTTATAATAAAAAGCGTCACTCAGCCTAAGCTGGCTATCATAAGTATGCAAAAAAATACTTTATCGATCGACCCCTTTATCTCACACTCGCAGCAAAAAAAGATATTATTCTTTACTTACGCATGAATAAATATACAATGTTGTCAATATATTTTAACTCACATATTTCCTCGAACAATCATTTTGCTGTTTTGTGATTTATCCTGAAATCATAAAATGAACACACAATTTACGATTTTATACGATACAACACAATATTAATTATAAACTGATGAAACAACTTACAATGTATTTATAACTTAAATATAATCATTAATATTATTATGTATTATTATTACTAATGACCATACCACTTGACGTACGACATAACTACACAACAGTGCTTGCCAAATTCTCTCAATAATGCACATATATAATTTTGCGAACATATATTTTAATTAAAACTAAATTTATTATTTACAGTATATATATAATTAAACATAAAAATTATAAATCTGAATTAATATGTCGAGAATATAATGGTTATGGCATAAGAAAATATTTAATATTTTTTTCTCGAATGGTTTATAATTATGTAGTATTTAAATATATGATAGCACGGTTAGTAAAATGGAACTTAATAGTTAAAATTGTATTATTATTATTTAATGTGGTATCGATTTTGAAATTGACATGTCTCTTTAGGATTGGTTTGTCGAATAGACCAACCGCCAAATGTTCAGAAGATGAAAAACAAATATTTTTTTAATACTTACCGGTAAATACGTGAGAGTATCTGAGATATATTTTTAAGGCTATGTGATTAGTATTATTAACCATATACCTCCCCGGTAGCTAAGTTGATAGCGTGCGGGCCTTGCAATCCGGTAATGCGGGTTTGATTCCCCATCTGTCGGATTGTAAAGATCCAAAAATGCAGGACTGGATGTCCATCGGGTTGAGTATTTGTCTGACAAACAATTCTCGTGAAAAATAATCTATCAAGACGTCTTCACATTACGGAGATGTATACACTCTTCTTTCGGAGTGGATATCTTCACGCTGTGTAGTTCCATATGCTCCACATTGGGAGCGAACACGGTATAATAAGGAGTAATTAATCAGTTCAAAAAAATAATTAATCTTAAAATTTGGTTTATGATTACTTACATCATTACGACTGTAATACAACAATTAATTATTATTTTGAAATACAATCAAAACATAACTAAAAGTATCAATTTCTAAAAGCTTACATATCGAATTATAGCACGAGAAGTACAATAATAATCTTATTTCACAAGGGGGTGTCTTGGGTAGGTAATAATTATTACATTTGTGCTGATTCCGCGTCTTGGGCAAATCTCGATACAATTTACCCTCCGTTAATAAGACCTCCCGGCAGAGACTATAATTAGTGCTAGATATTGGATTCACAGACCAGAAACACCTTAGCACCCCATCACTTCTATCTCTGTTATTATTCACATATATATATTAATTGATTTACACTACCGCAACCCATATCTCAAGAGATTTCAATTTGCTTTAGCAGATCTTCAATAATGATTTATTTATTTTTAATAATACAGTTTAGATAAATTATTTATAATTGACTATTAATTTACCTAAAAGCTCATGGGTCAACTATTATCTGTATAAATAAAAATGTTCAAAATTTTAAATCCCCGAAAGCTCTTAATCGATTGCTTTGAAATTTTGACACAACGTTGCATTTGAATACGCGCGTATTTTTATATGCCTACTTTTATATAGTTGTGACACGTGTGACGGGTAAAAACATACTTTTTAAAAAAACAGTGCCATTATTTTTAACCAGACTGAGCCACAGCAACGCGTGGCCGGTTACAGCTAGTATAAAATAAATGTATTAGTTCTTAATCGGCTGTATAATTAGATCTTTTACTAATTTATTTGAATAGAAATTATGAATTTTAATTTAATCGAATTACTCGCTGAAATGTCAAATTACCAAAGGAACTTTTCGGCCTGATACTTTAAATACGTTTAAATCTACTAAGTCACAAGAAAATATGTCAATTTATTCTGTATTAGCACTGAGAATTATAATTAAATACAATTGTCTTATCGCTGTGCCAGTATATATTTTCAATTTTTTGCGTGTGAATATTTTTTGTGGTGAACTGAGGTACAAACGTAGCCGACGGGTAACGTAATATATTGTTCTCATGATAGATGCACAAAAATAATAAGTGTTTATAACAAGGTTTTGTGGATGTTTGATTGATGTCACTTGCTTTTTTACCCTGTTTTATTTAATTTAGCATCCCCTCTCTCTTGTTAATATTTACTATTTAAAACACTAAAATAACAGTTGAGTTTATATTGGCATTAAATTTTTCATCTGTGATCAGTCTTACGTGTGTAAACTTGGCGCGACTGACCAACGCGTATTTGTCAACGTGTGCAATTTTTTTATTTGTACTTTTATTGAGTGATTTTATTTTTGTATATATTTATCTGCTTCGTAAATTATTGAATATGTGTTTGATATGAATAAATGTAAAATGTACAACGTTGACATTTTTATAAGCGTAAAGCTACCTTTCCTTGTGTGGGTGATAGATAATAGTTGCTTAAGACGCGTTATAATAAATACGTAAATAATCTAGAGCGCGATCACGTCCTGGGTTTTGCGGTCAGGCGAATTCTTCGGTGTGGTCAGAATGCGAGGAATTCCAATTGTCGGCGCCGCTCGCGCCACACTAGATCGCATCTTGACTCGCAAGCAGGTATTCTATATTACACAGAATCACAATAATTAATGTGCACAGTGTTTGCACGTGTTCTTATATCTTTCATACTAAAGTCTTCATCATATTACAACTTCTACAAATCTTATATATTAAACCAGCTTCATAACCCGGTCCTGAAATAATCGAACACATTATTTTTTCAAATTAATTTTGTTCATTCCTTTATTATAAATTTATTTCAATATTCTCTTGGTGATCATCAGTTTTTATTCTCTTTTTGAATTTTGAAAATAATACAGTTCACTTACACATAACTATCTTAATAACATATAAAAAAATCATGTCTTTAATGTTCACCGCATGAGAGGAGTTTTTGTGACAGACAAACGGACACATCTATTTTTTATGTTTTAGTACTCACCCAGTATTGTATGTATTGTAAATATTTTATCTATATTGCTTTATATAAAGTACTAAATGTTTTTACTTATTTGTGATCTATATTTAAACAATTTAGCTCACTCCGTTGATTAAACATATCTTCATCGACGAAGCTAATATTGATTTCTCGTTATTCATCAAATGTGATTATTGTACTTTTAGTAACAGGTATTGGCGGTCAAGTTTACAGTTGTATCTACAGATACAATTGAAATAATAAAACTTTACATTTTTCAACTATTTTTGTTAAGTAATTGGTCAGTGATGGTTCAATATATTTCAAGCGTTTTGACTAAATTAAAAATACGACATACCATCTCAATCGACAAAACAAGGTACTATATAGATGTATACCAAATATAACTTTATTTGCGAAATAATGTCGATGAATATTGTTACAAATTAACGAACGTGTTAATTGCTACTTAATCGTTCGATGCATTATAAAAGTGAGCATATCTCTACTTTCAAATCACGACTGAATTTACAATCAGCACAAATCAATATATAGCTGCAATTTTATTGCTCGAATGCACCGCCGCTAGAGGACAGTGACTGTGGTGTGTGAGATAAAAAACAAACAACATGTACCCACCATATTGTCGATCGCATATATCTTCATTCGGCCGGTAACTCGGCGCATCGACATAAGTAGACTGGCCGCTGAGATTTGAACCCGAGATACGCTAATCTGAAGGTACGGATGCTGATCTGGCCTGCGCTATCAGCCACCCAGGATTTATAAAGAGGTCTGAGTAGAAGGGCTTTGATCGTTATACGACTTGGCTGGCAATTAAAACATAATAAATAATATCTTTTCAATGTGTTCTATTAGTATATTTATTTATCAAGAATACATTTTAAATGTGGTACATAAGTGTAAAACGATTGCCCATAATATATTTTATCACAAGTATTTCTAATAAATTTTATTTCATATGAACTGATTATTGACCGATTATTTATTTTATTGAAATGTAATCCTGCCTTTTGAAAATATAGTTTTTGAACATATGACACCCGAATAAAAAGTACACGCACTTGCTAACTCAGCTATTATAACATTGAGCAACTCTTATCAGTTAACCATATAAATTTACTTCTACCATCAGATAGAATTTTCAACTGTTTCTTTTATTAAAATAAACTTTGAATGAACTGAAAATTGATTAACTACGTTTCACTTTTAAATTAAATAATTTTTCGATTTTAGTGATAAATTTACAAATGTTAAAAAGACAAAATTTGAAATATTATAGCTTTAATTAAACACATTTATTTTATGAATAATATATTATATAATTCAGAACTGTTTACGATAATTCGATTTTAATAGTTTTGTAAAATACAATGATAGAGTTCTTAAGTCAATTTAACCGAAAATATGTTCCGGTCTATTAATTCACCGAAAATCGGCCAAATTTTCCAGCTTACTGATTACTTCATAATCGAGTTATCATCTTTAAGCACTAACTTTTTGTGAGTCCATTATTTGTATTATACTCATATATATTTTTTATCAGTAAATGACTCTTAATATTTCGACTTGTTTTTATTGGCAATAGATTTTTCCCTTTTATTTGAGTAAATTAATTAAAGATAATACGTACTTATTGTATAAATTTTAATTTAAAACTACCTTTCATACGATACTACACAAACTTTTCAGGGTAGAAAGTATCTCTTTACAATCACTCTTAGTCAAACATTATATACTTAATATTTTCGACTGGTGGTGCTTGATGGAAATTGATTTTAAATTCGAAATTATTTAACACTGGTAAACTTCCATATGTGAGATCACTGTAAGTGACCCAGGGTAGTATGTTATATGTTCGCTCACCGCCCACATATAATGTAGCCTGAAGATG